>PVHP010003261.1:0-80266 GCA_004024765.1 Zapus hudsonius
TGAGTGTATCTTAACAAAGCTCGGTAGTTTGGTATTCAGAGCTAGAGACCTCTTCTTCCCTACAGCCCTTTTTCCTCTTGCAAGATATCACAAAATACTTATTAATTCTCTTCCTTTCTAAACCTATAATTATTCACTCACTTGCTTGGAAAAAATCATGGTGACATTTCCAGACATGCAGACATTGGGCTTTAATCATATCTATTCTCCCTGTCGACCTCTCTTTTCCATTCCCAGTGCTCCTTCTGCTGGTGTCCTGCCTAATCCTTAGTACATCTTCCCTTTTCAAACGAAATATTTGTGTTTGTTTATATTAGTTTATATGAAAACTTGTAATGTATACTGTTCTGTTTGAAGCTGTTACCTATTGTCTTACAAATGACATTTTGCTCAATATTCACGTTTGTTATCATATATTAGGTTTCATTATTTCTTTTTTGTACATACATATTATTATTTAATGTTATTTCCCCTGCTTTCCCCCTAACACTCAGGGGCTGCCCCCATTAGTTTCATATTTTATGGCTGAATAATATTTCTTTATTGTTGTAATCAACTTCTCATTGCTGTGACAATGGATCAACCAAAAGAGGATGATGGGAGGAACAGGTTTATTTTGGCTTACAGAGAGGGAACTCCATGATGGCAGGGAAAATAAAGACATGAGCAGAGGGTTGACATCACCTCCTGGTCAATATCAGATTAATATCAGCAGCAGGAGAGTAGTGAGAGAAGCTGGCTATAACTCCCATAAGTCTGACACCAACAACACACCTCCAGCAAGCTT
Organism: Zapus hudsonius; assembly: GCA_004024765.1. Taxonomy (NCBI): domain Eukaryota; kingdom Metazoa; phylum Chordata; class Mammalia; order Rodentia; family Dipodidae; genus Zapus; species Zapus hudsonius. The sequence continues at coordinate 788 of PVHP010003261.1, forward strand.
CCAATACCCTACCTGCCATCAGCTTGGCATTGAGCATTCAGAACACATTTTTTCCTAGATGATACCTAGATCAAAGCATCACAAATATATTTTCATGCCATATTTTTGTATGTGTGTAGGTGATGCACAAATGGCAAAGTGCATGTGTGGAGACCATAAAATAATTTCACTTGTTGGTGCTCATCTTCAAATTTGGACACAGTCTCTTTGGTGGTTGCTCCTCCATTGGCAAAACAAGCTGGCCTCCTAGCTTCTGATTTTCCTGTAACTGTCCTCCATCCCAGTGTAGTCGTGCTGGGGTTATAGACATGCACTATGACGTCTGACTTTTACGTAGGTGTGGGAGCTTAGACCTCTGGTCTTCTTGCTTCCACAGCAAGTTCCTTACCACTTAAATATTACCCAAGCTTCTATACTGCCTTTTCTGTTCATCCATCGACAGCCATCTAGACTGATAAATCAACAAGGGCAGGCACCAATAAATGTGAGTATAGTTCTAGTGTATTCTGAGATTGTTTTATTTGAGTATATCTTAGAGTGCTTTGTCTGGATTATAGCATCATTCTAGTTAGAGTTTTCTTACCCCCCCCCCAGTAACATTTTTTTCCACTGTGGCTGTGCTAATTCCCTCCAATGGTATGTAAGTTACATGTCAGCACAGTTATGGGGCATGTAGGCTTTCCTTCCCTTATTAAACTCCATTGGACATTTTTTAATGATAACAGAAATATCCTTCCAGGAAAACTTCTATATTTTTCTCTTTTTAATTTAAATTTGAAGTGGGAATTTACTAACATTTCCCATGACATTTTCCTGTTTAGGTGTTTTTCTAGACACCACAGAATCTAGGATTGTTGATTTATTCCACGTGTTGTTGTTGATACCCTCAATGTGAAATCAGGCTTCTTTTGGACACTGGTTCTGTTTATGTTGTCTCTGCTGTATAATTTACTCTGTTTTCTAGGAGTCTCTCCTTCAAAATCTAAATTCAGTGCTCTTAAGACAATGGTTTGACTTGCTAACACCTGAGTAGTCACAGCAGAAATCAGTAGATATGCAGTGATTATACACATAAATAAATAACTGAAGATTGTAATTTCATTGTTTTTCTAGATGGGGTCCAGTTTCACAGACTTCAAGGAAACTAGATTTGTGTGTGTGTGTGTGTGTGTGTGTATGTGTGTGTGTGTGTGTGTGTGTGAGAGAGAGAGAGAGAGACAGAGAGATAGAGAGAGACAGAGAGAGCTATTGTTATAATTGTCAGTATTGTTGGGCTGGACACATGCAAATACATTCAATGGGTTTGAAGCATGACCTACTAGTTATCATTGTCCTTGAAGAGACAGCTAAAGGAGGCTTCCTTTTGAATAAAACTGACAGTTTCTGTTTGCTGGCAGATATATCCCAGTCTCTACCTCAACATATTAAGTCAAATTCTCATAGTTCTAAGTGTCTTGTATATTATGTTGGCAGTTAGACCTTGATGATAAGATGAAACTAAAAACGACTTTTCCATAAACCTTCAGAAGTTGAAACAAACTGTCTAGAGGCAGTCAGTCAGCTGAATTGATGGCTGTTTCATGGGTTTGGTATAACTGTCAGCTTTCTTTATGTCTAATATGAGTATGACTGGTACAGGCATCACTTATAGTCCAAGGGCAATGACAGAAGAAGCCTACTCTTGTCCCATAACAGTGGTGACGGGTAACTGGCATCTTCAGAGATGTTTGCCTAGCTCAGTTGTACATTATATACACAGGTCACAAAAATATTGTGAACATGTGATTTTCCTGTCTTTACTATCTACCTGGAAAATTGATTAGATTTAGATTCTTCATAAGCCAAAACAGTGTTAATGTATGCCTTCATTTTTTACCATTAAAAAACTACAGGCTTAAAAGGAAGGAAATATAGTTTATGTCTTAATCAATGAATAATTAATAATGACATTTCTAGTGATGGTTATTGTGCATAATGGATCTGGCTAACTCTATATAGGCTCATAATTTAAGCTATTAGGTGTACGGCTGTTTTAACATATTATTCAATAACACCATTGAACAAATTGGAACAATCAAACCTAATAATTGTGAGCATTAACTATTGTAGCATAAGAGTGTGAAAGTTGTAAATTATCAAGAAATAATGATGTCAAATAAATATCAGCAAAATCATTTTCAAAAACGAAATACTAAGTCTCTTGAGGCTTCCTCCTATGTCATTCAGTTCCCATATAAAACAATCTCTACAAAGGAATAAGAAGTCAAAGTAAAGAAAGATAAATGATCCTATAGATACTGAGCTTAGAAATCATGAATAAACATTTGCTTTGAGAATTCAAGCATTATTTTGACGATTATACAATCAGACTTTTTCTTCCCCATAATTCTGTAAAGTGGCCAATTCTTGTTCATAGACCACTTATTTAATCAGGTAGATAATTATAAGATGAATGGTATCAGGAATTGTTTGAAATCGCCATGCAAAATAAAATCAAGGAGCTAGAATTAAAAAGAAATTAACAATTCAGTTTAGAACTATGAGAAACATGAAATATAGCAAATAGTTTATGTTGACCCACAGGAAGTAAGTGAAAAATTGTAGGATTGAAGGTTTCAGAAGGATATTTATATTATTAGATAAAGTAACTGGAAACATTAGAAACACAATTGGTGATCAGGAGTCTAATAATCATTCACTGATTTTGCTTTTCAAAGAGCTTCTGTCTGATGAGACTGGGTCAGCCTCTGCTTTGCAACCTTTCAACCTTTAGGTGCATTAATAAACAGTTCCCAAAGGCCTGGAATAATTCTCTCCATATACATGATAAATTATTTACATATACCAAAAAATTTATCCATAATTGTGTTTAGAGTGATGTCCATTCCTCTGAGATGAACTTTTGTAGAAATGGGAGATGAAGCATGCTATGTACTATCTAAAATGGGGGATCCTCATATGAAAAGGAGCCACAGAGTGAGTCAAGGAGTAACCTGGCATTTACCAGTTACACTTGAAGTGGGTAAAATTGCATAATATTTTTATTGTATGTATATAAAATAGGGGAAGGGGAGTAATCAAACAGATTCATTATATTTCTAAACTGCATAATTTTATAGATACATAAGTGACAACAAATTTACAAGATGGCCAAGTGCTTTAATAAATCTATTGAAGTAATATAATATCATAATAGATATCTTTAAATATTTCTAAACCCTCTCTGAACTGAGAGCACTTTACTTACTTACTTACTTACTTACTTACTTACTTACTTACTTACTAATTTATTTATTGTGGGGCATGCTCTCATGTAGCCCAGATGACATCTAGCTTGCTAACAATCAGGAGTGATTATCAATTTTTGATCCTCCTGCCTTCTACTCCTGAGTGATGGGAATACAGCCATCATGTTTGGTTTTATGTGGAATTGAGGATAGACTCTAGGGCTTCATACAGCCTATGTGAGTACACTGCCAATGGAGCCACATCCTGGGCTCTCAAATTTAAACATACACACATACACATATACAAATGTAAATTCATATTTATGTACACATACATCTATACATCTATGCATAATATGCTTAGGCATCTTCTTTAACTACTTTTAAAGCCCAGGGCCTCACACATACAAGACAAATGCTCTACCAGTGACTGAGCTAAATCTCTACTCTCTTTATATACTTTATAAAATTCAAATCTATATTAAAAATTTGTTAAAGCATATGCTTTTCAAAGTAGGGTCTTACTGTAGACAAAGGTGACTATTTAGCCTCAGGGTAGCCTGGAAACCACTGAATTCTTCCTACCTCTGCCTCCTTAGTGCTGGAATTCTGGCATTAAAGGTGTGTACCACCATACCGGACATGTCTATGTTTTCATTTATATTTACATAAAACAGATTATGAACTTTAAAACTTAATATAGATTGAGTGGCTCATTAATTGCTACACTCAAAAACAAAAAAGACTGCATCATAGATAGCTTAGTGTCAGGACACTTTCTACATTCCAGAGAACAGCTTTGACATCTTACTTTCACAAGCAAATACATTTCAACAGATACAGATAGAAGGCTTTCACCTTCTATCTGTGAAGATTTTCATCCCTGCTCGCCTCGAATATTTTCCAGGACAATTTAATATTCTAACCACTGAGAAACCTTAAATACAAAGTTAACATAGCTCTGAATATTATGTCTAACTTTCTGCCATTAAAAGAAAAATATGTTGATTTTAAAATGTGATATGACTTATAAATTGAGCTTGGTAAAATTATACTGAAATATAACTTTCTAATATTAAAGTAGAATATGCAGTCATAAGTACTTTGGGAAAAGAAGCCATTTGCCTCTGTCAGCATTACTAATGAATAAAAGTTAAACACAACTATGACAGTGTGTCATTAAATTAAGAACATCGATAAGTTGAAAATCCCTCACACAGTATCCGGGCAGTGAATCTTAATACTAGTGATTTTCATGAACAAGTTAGCCCTTGTGTCAACCAAAACTGGAGGGATTCAGACAACAACTTCTCAGCAAGCACACATTTCAGAGTGTTCCATTAAGTATCTTCCTGGCTAGAAGCTTATTACAAAAATCAAACGGATTATGGTATGGTTAGTAATGACATTGAGGTGTGTTTCATACTCAGCATATTAGGATGTGCAAAGAAAAACTTTATATACAAAATAATATGCTGTTCTATACTCAGATTTAACAAATATAGTTTTTTAGTTGCATACCCACAGCTTGTCCTAGGAAATTGACATGATTTTTAAACCCACTTATTGTTAATAATTAGAAACACTCTATGAATAAGTCTTGTGATGGCATTCCCATTTCCCTCCTCCGTCCCCAACCCACTGAAGGACCTCCTCAGTGGGATTGCTGAACAGTTCATGGGATGGGGATTATAAATTGTACCAGCAGTAGCAAGATTTTTTTTTAATCTCTGTATGCTGTTGTTAAGGGGGTGGCAATGTCTCTGCATATTATTCTCCACCATGGCCCTTAAAATCCCTCTGCACAGTTCCCCGAGTCATGGTGGGTGAATTTCAAGTCTGCTTTACTGTTAAGATTTTGATTCTCTGAGTTTCTGCTTTGGTCTATGATGGGTATCCTCAGGGTCTGTCTCCATTGCCCTTTCGCAGGTTATCTGACTTGTGGAGGTAGTTCTCAGGCTCATCTTGCCACTTCCTCAAATGTTTTGTTTGAGCCCTTAATGATGAAATAGGAATAGTTCACCTCCAGTCTGGCTGTCAGCCATCATCTCAGGTCCTATTGGTAGAACTGGGTTCTTGCTGCCTTCTGAAAAAATACAAAAAGAATCTCCAATGCAGAGTAAGATCAGTATAGGTTAAATGAAACAAATATTGTTAATTTGGTTAGACTCTAAAGGGTGTAGCTTCTCTGTAGACCCCTGGGTAGTGGGAGTTTCCTTTTGAAGTCTAAGTTCTGGGTCTCCATAAGAATTTGCCTTGCATCCCAGTTCTATCTAAGGGTTCCTTGTCTGACTGGATCTGTTAGCCAAACAGCAAGCCATCGATAAATCTAGGTTTAGCACCACTATTGCACAGTCGAGTACTTCTTGTCTTGTTGTTATCTGTCATATAGCAGTGTCATCTACATTCTCATATCATTGGTTCGAGTTGTATCTCAATGTCCCCTACTTTCTCCAAATATCATTGGCCACTTTCCCCTGGCAGCTCATGCAATGACTTCCAGCACAACACAGGGAGCTAGTTTTGTTTCTTGATCCAGCAGAGTCTCTAGGTGTTGTGTGACTGCAGTCTGTAATATATTCAGCAATAGGGTCTTTTCTTTTGCCTGGGACAGGTATTTGAGAGCATTGGCATAAACCTGTCTTGTTTTGCAGACCTCATGTGTCTATTTGATCAATAGCTCAGTGTGGCAATTACCCAATTAATGGGATAGGGAATAATAGGCCAGAGCCACTTGTCTTGGGGTTAGGCTTCCTCCAGCCTGATCAAGGGCCTTTCTTACCAGATGATGTCCCCAGCTTTCTTGAGAGCTGACTGTTTGAAAGTAGGGATTTTATGGTATCCATCCATTATAGGCTTAAATTAGTGTATACCTCTCCCCACCTTCCCATCCCCCCATTCCTTCCATCCCCCTTACCAGTCTCTCAATTCACATGTCAGGTTTGTTTACTCTTCACCCTTAACCTGGTTAGTAGCCACAGGTGAGGGAGAATATGCAGTTTGTCTCTTTTTTCCTGTGTGAGTTCACCAAATATTATCTGTTCCAATTCTATCCACTTTTCTTTAAATCTCATTATCTCACTTTCCCTTACTGCTGAGTAGAATTCCATGGTGTATATATGCCCTAACTTTGATATCCATTTGTCCAGTGATGGGCATTGGGGTTGATTCCAATTCTTACCTACTATGAATGGAGCCATTATAAACATGTTTGAGCAAATGTCTTTGTGCTGAAGTCAGGAATCGTGAGGATAGATGCCCAGTAGAGTGATAGCTGGGTCCTTGGGTAGCTCTATATGCATCTTGTTCAGGAGCCTCCCCACTGCTTTCCTTAGTGATTGTAAATTTTAATGAGCCTCTAGTTAGTGAATCTAGAGAGAATGTTCAAATCTGTTGCTCATTTTAACTGAAAGCCTGAGATGGCAAAACATGTAGCTGCCTGATACCAAATCAATACCTTCTACAGATTCATGGTTCTGGCTTTCTTCTCTCCATTTCACAGTGCTGTCCTTTTTAGTGATATGACCATCATAGTTATTAAGGTAGCCATTGCAATATAGACTATATACTTTATGGTTTATGACTAACATATGTCTCTGTCTCTCCTCTCTCTCTGTCTCTCTCTCTCTCTTCTAGATCTTTACTGAATCTGTCTGTAAATTTTTAGAAATATTTTTCATACTTCATATCTTCTGGAGTTTGAGTTTATAATTGTCTCCTTAGGGCATATTGGATTACATTTCTAATTTAGATCTACAGATAATTAGAAATGGTGGGGTATGGTTTTTGCCTTGTAAGGTAGAACTCTCTAATGATGTTGCTAATGGATTTTAAGCAATAGTAGGAAAAAATACTGTATTACACGATGTGGAGAAAAGGAGGCATTTCTCTGGTAATGATGTGGAATCAACATTTGTGAGATTAGGCTACATTGAGCCATGGAGGATTAAATCATATTATCTTTCCAACATTATCAGAACCTTATTTTTTTCTGCACAAAATCCATTGACTTTCATATTGGTATGTATGAACTGTGGCTGTTTAGATCCAGCAAAGCCCATACTTGTAGGTTTAATTCTTTGCTTTTATGTCTGCAGCTGCAAATGGCACAAGCTTATTATTTCACCAGGGTTATATAAAATTCTCAGGGTTTCTATCTGTGCTTTGAGCCAAGGTTTTCAGGCATTTGCTTATATCATTTATTTTCTTCAATGCCTCTTTTCAGTTTCAGTTTGAAGCAAGCAGTGCTCCCTCACAACACATGCCTCCTCACACTGTTTGTTTTATGTGTGGCACAGGCTCCTGGTCCCTCAAAGTCTTTCACTCTGTGGGCATTGTCTCTAGGTCACCCTCGCTCATGACTTCAGCTATTTTTGCTATCGAAAACAAAAGAGTGACATCTCATTTATAATTTCAGCTGGATATTTTTAGAGATGCAAGGGGTGCCATAGCTCTCTTAGGACTGATAATAACCCAATGTTTCTCTCATGTCTCTAGCCCTTTCATGGCCTGTGGTATCTTCACTTAGCTTTATGTGTATAATTTAGAATTCTGATATATCAAATCTGTGGGATCGAGTCACATGTGGATAAACCCAGTTCACAGGAGTAAAAAGATGCTCTTTGAACTTTTGTACTTTTGAATATAAAGCCATTAACGCACTAATCCTTAGATATTTGATATAAAATATAACATTTCTTTGTGTGTGTATGTGTAGGGGATGTAGGAGGACAATCTCAGAAGATCAGTCCTCTGCTTCCTCCTTATTTTGAGAAAGGATTTCTCTTGTTGTGTGTTTGCTGCTGGGAAGGCCAAAGTAGCTGGCCTGTGAGCCTCAGAATTCTCTGTTACTTCACAATGAATTTTTGAAGATGCACTGTGATTACAGACATATGCGCCTTGTGTGTGTGTGTGTGTGTGTGTGTGTGTGTGTGTGTGTGTGTGTGTGTGTGGCTTTACTTGGTTTCCAGTGGTCAAAACTCTCCTTAGGCAGGCTTACAGATCACCTTCAAGCACTGAGCAATCTGACCAGTCCTAATGCAGCATTTTAAAATTGCACTTTGTATTATCTATTTATTTCTTATTGTTCTTTGAAGTTGTCTTTTTTTTTCCTTATTGTTAAATTGGCAAAGAATTTTACTTCTCAAAAGTGACAAACCCTCTGTCAAAGATGTTACATGGTTTTATCCAGACCCATAGATTATTATTTTTCTTTGCTAGGTATAGGTTTGTTGCATTTATTATCTTTTTATTAACATGTATTGAAAATTTTCAGTGTTCATGATGAAAATTATGGGTATTATATTTTAAGTTAACTTTTGGTTCTTTTTATTTGTATTTTGTTGTTTGGTAATTTTATTTCATTTTTTTCCATCAGATTTCTTAGCAATATTATAATTAAATTTTTGCTGGGATGAAACAATTTTTATTTGGAAATAAGCCATTAAAAGCCTATATTTTGGCTATTACATTGATGTGTGGTTAAAACAAAATAGCAACAAAACCCAAAAAATAATAAAATTTTAGGAACTCCTGAGTTTGTTTATCAACTCTATTAGCAGAAGACATTCCCAAGCCACAGATCCTGGAGTTGGGAATGTGAATGACAGCCATTCTAAAAACTTTCTGTAAGCACGTGCCAAATGATATAAATTTAAATATTAATTTCTAACCAAGGGAGCAAATAAAAGTTTAAACAAGTGTTTATTTGTTAATTTGTGTATTTCTGTATTCTTTTCCCTGTCTTAATAAGTTCTGAAAAATATAAAATATTGAAAAAATACTTTCCATTTGTTCTTATGCTTGAATCTTGGTTTTAGACTTTTGTGTTACAATGACTAGATTGCAAGAATCCAATTCCACTTCAAATTTTATTAGAAAATTATAAATCATAAATTAACTTTCCACATTGTAAATGCAACTATTTCCTCTTCAGTATGTAAGCATTTTGGGAGCACTGGAAACTTTCATATTACCAAAGACTGTTAAGGTGTTAAAAATCCATATCTGACATTTTGATGTTACTTTCCATAACCACATAAATGATATTTTTATTCCAATTTAAAACTTAAAAGTAATACATTCCGGTGGGAGAAAATGTTGAGCTAGATGGGCAGTGTCTTCCTATAAAGTCTCTTACAGCTATGAGTATCTTGAATACTCTTGGTTTTCAGAAATGAGGTTTTGAGCTCCTCAGAACCTGAGAAACTTTGCTCTATCACTCCTACATGCCTGAAGAGGCAATGACTCCAGCTACCCTCTTCATGGGTCATTGCTGAATAAAATTTGCTAAGCTTTATGAAACAAGTAAAATGCTAGTGAATACAGCTTTCTTTTCCAGAGCTTCATTCAGATCACTGCTGCTGGAGACAGGCTGTGCTATTCTTGAGAGGATTCACAAGTTTTAGAGAAGTTGGTGTGAGACTCTGGTCTGTGCTTCTCTCTACTGTGTTTTCATGATCAGCCAAAGAGAAACAATCCACCACTACATGGACTCAGCTTCTGCAATTTTAAAACTACTGATTTCACTTAGATTGACTCTGAGGACAAATTGAACTTTAAGAATTTTTTTAATAAGAATATCTTAGGAGTGGGAAAACAAAAAAAAAAAGTGTTCCATAAAAACATGACTTATATTTTAAGCTAAATACATTAAATTGTAAATATATGCTTAATGCCTATATCTGAGAGTTTTAGCCAGGTCTCAAGTTCAGTCCTATTCCCCTTCTTTAGAGTGTTTTTTTTTCTAAATGTTCAATTAAATTATTCTTTATTCATTTGAATATTCTAGGTGAGGTCCAAGTTTTGTTGTCAGTTAAAACATTCTTTTTCCTCAGGGAATATTTGGCATTGTCTCTAGATAATTTTACATGGTGCTCTGTGTGAGGCATTGGTCTTATGCTTTGTGAATATAGGACAGGGATGCTGTCACAATCCTCTATTGAACAAGACACCTCTCCATGATTGATAACAACAAGAAAACCTTATCAATTTTCCTGACTAACATGTCAAGTGTGTCACTGCTGAAGTACTCTGATTTAAATACATTTGGATGTACTTGCAAAAGATTGGATTAAAACTTCCCTTTCAGCAGTAATGCAGAGTTTTTATTAAAAGGATCTGGTTTTCAGAAGGAGGAGATGTTAGAGTCAATGGACTAAAACAATGAGACACCTGTTCTTTCCTGAAATCATGGTCATGCTTAGATGACACTGACTGCATCGGGATCTAGTCCTAAAATGCCTGTGAGAGGAACTAGATTGCTGATATTCTGAGGACCAGCATCATTTCTGGCCACTCCGCACTCTGAATTTAACTTTCATTTAAATTAATAAACACATGTCCAAGTCCAGTGATTTACCAGATATGCACATTTCATACTTCACTGGAAGCAAAAGCAAGCATCTGAGTGTCCACAAAAACATTCCAGAACAATTCTGTATTGAAGACATCACAGAAGAGAAATACTTAATGGAAAGATTTTTATTATTGTATTTGTTTATAAAATTATTTCTTTTCTTTATTTTATATTTTTTGCATCTTAACTTTATATGGGCAAATCATGAATTGGTAGCGTCATTTCCCTCCTGCCTGTGTCCCCTGCACCAAGGGCCCCCCACAGTGGGATTGCTGATACTCACCATAGGGTTGGGGATTATGAGTTTTGAGACCACCAGTCAGTCAGTTTGAGGATATGCAATGCCTCTGGATATTCCTTCTCATCCTGTGGGTCTCACAATGTTCCTTCACCCTCTTCTGTAAAATTTCCTGAGCCATGGTGTGTGTGTGTGTGTGTGTGTGTGTGTGTGTGTGTGTGTGTGTGTGTGTGTTTAAACTCTACTTTAGTGTTGAGTTCTCATCAATTTCTGGGTTTCTGCTTTAGTGCATTTTGGGTATCCTTAGTGTCTGTCACTGTCACCTGGAGCAGGTATGAGGATTGTTGCCATGGAAGAAGCACTCTTGCTCATCAAACCACTTCCTCTGTGGTTTCACCTAGACCTTAGCTGATGTGTGGGGGATGGTTAATCTCTTGCCAGGGAGTCAGTTATGATATCTTGTCTATTTACTAAATCCTGGTTTTACATGGCTCTTGCTGCCTTCTGAGAAAGACTAGATGATCCAACGGAGACTGAGATCAGCACAGGATAAATGGGATTAGCATTGATAACTTGGTGAGTTTATAGTGCGTGTAGCCTCTCTTTAGACCCAGTATTAGTGGGAGATTCTCTTTGGAGTCCAGATTCTTCGTCTGCATAGGATTTTTACTTTCCTAGTCACAGCTATGGGTTTCTTACCACTGAGCAAATCTCTTTGCCCGAGAGCCATTGGTGACCCACCTAGGCTGGGAGCACTAATAAACATGTGAGCAGACCATGTAATGCTGGTTGCTTTCATCTGTAAATTCCCCCTCCTTGTTCATAGCATTGTTTGTCATATTCTCCCTGAAAATCATGTCACACTTTCCAGCACTAGATGGGCTAACCATCTGGGAACTGGCTTTCTTTCAGATTCCATGTGTGGTGGGAATTGAATCCAGGTTCATGAACCATCTAGCCAAGCAATGCACCATCCAAAAATCCAAAAATATTTTTAACATTGAAATTGTTATTTATGTACATATTTTGCAGATTTAATATAAACCAGTAGTCCCATTTACTTTGTGTAAATATACTCACAGTTATCATGTCTATAATATTTTTCTTTGCTTTTAATTGTAACAAAATATCACTAAATATGGAATCTATATTCAGTGTTCATCATAAAAGACATAACTCTACGAAATCCAAATTATTTCTTATGAAAGATTATAAAAGAAACAAAATTTCTGCTTTTCATTAGCCTTAGAGAACATGAAAATTGTTCTTCAATTATTTATTCAAGAAAAGAACATTTTCAGGAGAAAAAAAATGAGACAACCTATCAGTACTTTGTTTACTAGTCATAGTAAACTTAGAAACTTTTAAGTTAAAATAAACACTTAACTATTAATATGTATTTAATCACTTTTGTAAACTGGCAAAAAGAGCTAAACCCATATATCATAAGGTATGCAGACCTTTCTTTTATGAGGATGCATGGATAAAGGGAATAATTACTGTTAACATTATATGAAAATGAAAGAACTCTAAATGACATAATTTACAGTAAATAAACACCAATCATGCTAATACATTGGCAAAGTAAAAGGACAAAGGAAAATGAAAAGACTGAAAAATTCACATCTTCCAATTGTTCAGATGCTTGTATGATACACATCATTGATGTTTAACGTAATAAGGGACATCTCATATGATTTTCACAAGATATCATATGTACTTAATCTTGATCACATTGCCTGTTTTATATATATATACATAGATATATAGTATATATATATATATATATATATATATATATATATATATATATATATACATGTGTGTGTTTCTATGTATATAATGAACATGAATTTATTTACAAAGACATGATATACAGCAAGAATCCAAAGGTACCTGATGATCAAGTGAAGTTTATATTATAAGGCATTAGGTTTACCAGAATTAGAGAGTACATAGATAAAACTTCATCCTTGAGAGATATAGGATGTTTTTAAAGATGCTATGTAATCATGAAGACAAGATATTCATGTATCCAGGGTTTTAATTCCATTTCTGGCCCACAGACAATCACTATGGCCTTCAGCCTTACAGCATCCTTGAAGAACAGTAAGAACTGGATTCCTGTATACATGCAGAAAGTATTTTAGTTATGTTTAACCATTAACTTAATTTTTCAAAAACCTATCCACTGTCATAAAACTATATGAAAAAAAAAACGATTTTAGGTGAAGTGAATGAGGGGAGCATTAATTAGGACAGGCCTAGGTTGTCAAGGAGATGACCTTTGAGTCGATTCTGTAGAAACATGAACTATAGGAGAGTGAAAAGAATGAATGGGAGAGGCACCTTATAGGAAGTGTAGCAGCTGCCAGGATCCTCACACGTAATCCAGCTTGGTGCACTGGTGGACTTTACTCTTGCACCAGAAGAGCATTAACCAAGTGAAATAGAGGAGAGAAGGGTGAGAGAAACTGGCTGGGCCATTTCTGTCTTGCCTTGTTGCTTATTGGTTCAATGGGGAAGTGCAAAGTGAATAGCATCATGTGTGTGACAGACAATGATCATAAGCAGCAGTGGCAGGTGCTTGTCTCCTATAGTTTCAGGTGGCCTAAGAGCAGAGCCTAATGTCACCATCTACTGTTCTAGGGAGCAGGCACGCAAGGGAAATAACATGAAAGTGTAAGTTGTTCTAAAATTTCACACATGTAGGTAGCAAAATGAAGAACCATCATGAAGGTAAACACCCTCCTGTATAAACAGCATTGGATATGAATTTTAAGGTAGATAGAATCAACGCTGCAGCATACAGCACCTCAGTACTTCTTCCTAGTTCCCTCCATGGTTTGGAAACTGAACGGAATTGGAATTCATTGGTGATGGTCCCAACAATATGTAGGCTGTGTACATCAGTGACAGAGAAAATTTGGTATGATTAACAACGACTGATTGCCTTTGCTTCTTCAAAGTTACGCCTCAATTGGCATAACTCATAATTTCATAGTTTACCCTTTCAATTTAAAACATTGATATATGCATTTGCAACTGAAGTGAAATGGTGAGATAACCTAACACATTGTCATTATTTTATTCTTTGTATTCCCAATTATTATTGTGCGAATTCACTGTATGAGACCATGAGGAAGTTTGGCAGCTATTAAAAGTTTGAAGCTCAGTAATTGTCTCTGTGCTCAGAAAATATATTATTTTTTTCTATTTAAGTATGGCTTTAGAAGTAATAAGAGGAATTCATTTCATGCAGTGATCTGCCGGGTCATTTTCCAAATATGTTTTTCATGTATAGTTGCATTCTTCTACCTTATAAATATAAATGCAAGGATACAGTCTAATCTGAGATTTCTCATTGTTTAACCAATCACTAGAGGGTGACTGTTTTGGCCCTTTCGAATCAATAGTGCTTATTTTATTTTCATGTAATGACACGGGCCACGATTGGGCAAAAAATATATATATATATAAATAGTTGTGAGCATAGCTATCAGAATATCCCTTAGCCTTCTGCTACAATAAGTCCTAAAAAGACTGCGAGTATTATATAATCTTACCCACTTAAAGCATACTCTTATTTTTTTTTTCTTTTTGATGTCTGTATATAGTATTGATGCAGGATTTTCAGGGCCTCAAACTTTGTGTTCCTGGAAATTTTGACAAAGAATTGAGAAAACAGACTCTGATAAGGGCAAACTATGGATTATTAAGTTTATTTATGGAGAAAATATGAGTTATTAGTTTTTATTAAGATCCTGGGAAAAAGTTAGCTAACTGGAGCCAGAGTAGAATTTCCATCACAGGGAATTCTTCTGGGGTAAAAAGGCTCTGGAGGAGGCACTTAAGAACCCAAAGTTCCCTTCACCTAAGAGACCAGAGAGGATTAAGAAGTAATGAAGGACTCAGAGATCAAAGATCATACATGGAGCAGAGTGAGTGTGCCCTGGGAGCCAAGATAGCAAAGTGACCAGAAGAAAAGAAATTCTTTTTCCTCCTTCCAGCCAGTCTGGGTTAAGGAAGGAACTTCCCAAAGCAGGAATAGGAGAGTCAGCTGCCCAGAGTACGCAGACAGTGAGTCAAGAGTTAGTGCACTGTTGAAGAACCAGAGTTTAGAGGAAATCCATGCATGAAAGAAAGTTAGAAAACATCAGGAAACAAAACTCCTGAAAGGAATCAGCAGGGAGTTGGCCAGGAAAGTATAAGAGCCCTCCCCTGCCCCTGCCCCTCCTCCAGCCAGATGGGAGAGGGGGAGAAACTTACGCACTGGGGATCAGATGAAAAGCCACTGGAGAGACAGCCAAAATGGGAGAGAGAGATAGGTGAGCCATGAAAGCTAATACACATGGCAGACCCCATATTAAAAATGTCCCAGGTACCCATCTGATAGACCATGCCACCTGACTCAGGTGTGTAAGGGATGAGCTGATTGGTTTGTGGACTCAGGGGTTGACTCAGGAGAGGCTATCCCACCTAGGGGTACTAGATAGAGGAGTAAGTAAGGGACATCATTGCTGAGGAATTGCTTGTAGCCATCATGGAAGAGATCGAATCAGATATCAAATTCTAGTGTTGCCAGGACAAGCCCCTGGCATCGCTTTGATCACTCGTTGGACTTGTGCCTAGTTGTTAAAAAATACCTTTCTCCTGTTTCTCATTCAGTATATGGTGTGTGTGTGTGTGTGTGTGTGTGTGTGTGTGTGTATGTGTTTATATGTGTACTTGTGCATGTGGTGTGGATGTGCCAGTGCAGATGTGAGTCCTAGCACATCTGCATGGAGGCCAGAAGCAGATGCCAGGTATCTTCATCTGTAACTCTTCTGCCTCATTTCCCTGAGATAGAGTCTCTCAGTGCTTCCACTTTTGCTGTTAGGCTTCCTGACAAGAGACCCAAGAATCCTCCTGTCTCAGGCCCCTCAACACTGGAGTTAAGGGCACAGCATCCATGGCCAGCTAGATGCCAGGGATAAAACACAGGTGCACTTGCTTGCAGAGCAAGCATTCACACCTGCTGAGCCATGACTCCATAGACCGAATATATCTTCCTAATAGACTTATTCTCTGATAGCCAATAAATAATATGCCCAAAATGTGCTTATTTAAACATTAATTCAGTTACAACCATGCACTGAGAAAGAACACTGTCTCCAGATACTCTCACTGAGATTGGCTTTAGCAGCTTCTGTCTGTCTGCATGCCTTCCCTTTTCTCTGTGAAAAGGTTGCTTTGAATCCTAACAGTTCAGCAGAGAACAACAGGAAAAAAAAATTTCTTTCTCTTTCAGAAAAGAAAGAGCAAATGGTTCCTCATAAAGATTTAATTATTTTGCTAAGAAACCTGTAAAAGAGATTCATATTTAAAAACGGGCAATTTTTCAGAGAAAATGTACAATACCCAACCACATTATTACTGTTCACCCGTAGGTGCATTTGCAGCAGAGAGCTCAAATGCACTGTTTGTCCCGAGGGCTTGTTTTGCTCACTACAGCCTTAATCACAGCAGACATGAAAATGCCACCAGCTCAGCTCTGCTTTCTGATCACTCCACACCACCTTGCCTGCTGTTTTGTACCAGAGCTGCCTGTCTGCAGTTTTACCATACAGGTTTCTTCTGCAAGACTGGAAAGGGAAAAATTTACTAAGGCTTCTCTACTCACAGACAGGAAACTATGGAAAATAATATTTTATGAAATTGTAGTAAGACTAAGATATATTCATAAAGAGTGGAGTTTTTGTCTTTATGAAACTAAAAAAAACTTTCAAAAGTTCTTATTTTGGAATCTTATTGACGTTGAGGTCATCACATTTATTCCATAAATTCACTTTAAGAAGTTACTCATATTTCAGAGTCAGCGGGACACTTGATCCTTTTCCTAGGTATGTTTACTGGAAAATTTGATAGAAAATATGATAATTAATATTTTGAACATTTATGTGATTACCACAGCACTGTTTGCTATGGTGTAAAATTTCAAACTTGAGCAGCTTGAAACAATGTGAACTCTCAGCTTTTGCAATGAGGTGACTGGATCTACGGCAGTAACACCTTGCAGGGGTCATCTCATCATGGCTGACATCTGGACACTGAGTTCATAGGTATTGGTAGAGTTCATGTCCTTCCTGGCCATTGTGCTGAAGTCCTTTCCTGGCTTGTTGTTGGCCTCTGACCATAATGAGATCTTTTTCACAGAACCCTCCCAACATGGCGACTTGATCCTCTCAGTCTGGAAGCCAAGATGTCAATAGAGGGTGTCTGTTAGCTCGAGGTGATGGCTATCTTAATCATCAAATTCTGTTGCATGGCGAAGTTTAGAGGCAAGTCACTAGGTAGCTCAAACCAAAGAAGACAAGATTATGTAGAAAGCATTAGACCAAAACCTCTGAGATTGTCTTTGGGGACAACAAATCTCTCCTTTATAACCATGTTTCTTGGTGCTTTAATTTATGAATCCCATCTTGTTGGAAGAAAGTATAAGAAAGAGGAAAGTTGCCTTTTTTAAAGCCCACTGCTGCTGGTTACTGGCTATTTTAAATTACAATATTACTTAATCCCCCAGCTTCATTTGATGTATTGGTTAAATGAGATTTTTCACTTAATGAAAAATAGCTGTAGACAGTCTTTAAAGCAAAAACAGAAAATACATCATTAACTAGGTATTTTATTGGGAAACTATGTGTCTAGATAAGGAATCCTTGTGAGGTTACAATGCTATAAACAAAAGTTGCTCTTCTCCAAAACAGTGAAAATTAGTCTCGGATGAGAAACAATGTTTCAATGATATAGAAATATGTGTGGTCCATAGTAGACACTCAAAAAAGGATGCCCCCCCCCAAAGGCTTTTATTCTTTTCTCTTTGTTACTGTAATTTTAATATTTTAAAATGGAAACTCTAAGCTTCACAATACCTTAGGTCTTTTACCTAAATCAGTGACAGGTATGTAATTGCTACAGAGTGAGGAGAGAGACACTGCCTTCTCTCTCCAGCACTCCAGTCCATTAGTTCACATGTCTCTCCCTCCTTCCATTGCCAGATACCTCCTAAGTATATTAAGTACAGACACTTAAAATCCTCATGACATTTTTGACTGGAAAATATAAAACTGAGCATGGGGATATTGCCAGGAAATATTTATCGATGTTATTAAGAAGATTTCACTGGAAATAAATTAAATCAATATATAATCTCTGTATTCAGGAATAATAATTCCATTTGGTAGAGCTGTTTAACATTGACATTCAGAGATAACCTAATGTTTTAGTCATGTATTTTTTTTTAATACAGGCCAAGCATTCATATTTATAATACAAAATTCCACATTAATATTTAAATAGCTATCTCTAAATTTAATCAAATACAATTAGCATAATGGAAGCAAAACTATATATGATCCTAGTCAATATAGTTTATAAATGGACTCTTAAACTACTGTTTATTGGAATTAAGATTTCAAAATTCAATTTATATTCAAAAAGCTATTTAATGTGTTCTTTTGTATAGCCTAGCCTATATTTCTTCAGGAGATATTTTTTGCCTTTTTTACATGCATGTAATTAGAAATCTACTTCATGTTATTTTAATAATTAATTTAGCATTTGTGAAAGTAACTTGATCAATTATTGACAAGTTATAATTACACATGTATGAAAGTTTATATTCTAGAACTGCTTCAAGTTTTAAGAAAGAGTATGTCCTCTAAACAAGGGTGGATTAGCTGGTGTCTCCAGTGTGTGCATGGTAATGTGGGGCATTTCTGGGCCCTGAGCCTTCTTTGAATATTCTGCCAAGGGACTTTTCTAGGTTCTCTTCCTCATTTGTTTGTTCATTGCCCTGCCTTGTATTACAGTAGCTACCCGATGTACAGCCAGAGAACTCTTAGAACAACAAGGGAAGAATTAACGTCACTTTGCATGTTGCATTGCTGGTCTCATCTGTAATTTTGATGAGCACCTGACCACAGAGGCAAAGCCAGCTGGCTGTAGAACTAGTAGACTGTCGGCCAATATGAAGATGGCACAAACCAGGCTTCTCTAGGGAGAGATCTAATCTAGAAGTGGTAACATCAAACGATAAGTGGTTGAGTGGGAAACTACTGTAGCCTGGCAATGGTGGCATGTGGTCTCAAAATTCCTGTTTTTCTTCTCTTCTGAACGGTAATGAGTCCTTGGACACATTTAGATTGTATTCACTTCAGGGTTGTGTTGCCTTGTGATGAAATATGACTGCTTAATATTTCTTATTATTCTGTGTCTGAAGTAATCTTTTGTTTGTGTCCCTTTCACTTTTTTATTGGGGTTGAGGAATTTTTTTTCCCCAGAACACTCTGGGCTTGTGTGGTTTTGGAGGATTCTTTCCATCACACCCATTCTGACCCATGTTCTCCTGGGTCCTCCTGCTCTGCAAAGTGCAAATATACATGTTCTCATTCTATCAGTACTGTTGTCCTAGAGAACCCTGTCTAATAGAGTTGACAAAGTTGTTAAAAACATACATTAAAGGAAGGATATTCTCTTCAATAAATATTCCTAAGAAAAGAGGTATTCACGTGGTAAGGATTAAAATGATCCCTTTCTTTTCCACATGAAATCAACTCAGATTGGATCAGAAGGACATTAACTTTAGGACCTGAAATACTAAAACTGTAATAGGAGAATATAGGAAAACACTTAAAGATATTGGTACAGGCAATAAGTCTCCCAATGCACTGGAAGCAATGCAGAATTTGACAGATGGGATTCTATGAAACTCCAAAAGCTAAACAACAAAGGAACCAGTCAACAGAGTGAAGGGATGACCCAGAGTATTAGATAATATTGGTTTGCCTGCCTCTGCTCTCACAGAATATCCAGAGTACTTTATATTCAACAACAACAAAAATAGCCCAATAAAAATGAGCAAATGGTCTGAATAGAAAAGAAGAAATAAATGGCTAATGAAATACATGAAATGTAGGTCAAAAATACAATGAGATACTTTTTCATCCAATTTTAGAATGTCTGGTTTTAAAAAAAAAGATGCTGATGATATGATATCTCAGAGAAAAGGGACCCTTCTACTCGATGATGTATGAATTCAAAGTAAGACAGCAACTATGGAAACCATTATGAAAATTCTTTACAAAACTGAAAATACAACTACTCTTTGAAAGACTTATCCCAGGGGAAGTGAAATCAACATACAAAAGAGAGCTGAGGCTTTGCTTCTTCCTGTGAATGTCACCATGCTAAGACAAGAACTTAGCCGGTGTGCCTGTCAGCAGGTTAAGGGATAAAGAAAACATGGTGTGTATACATTGTGTAATGTTCAGTCATAATGTGAGTGACATCCTGTCAGTTAAACCATCATGAATGGAACTGAATGACACTGTGTTCAATGAAATGGGTCAGACCCAGAATTAAAATATCATATAATCGCTCTCCTATGTGAGAAATAAAAATGACACTAAGTAAATAAACAGAAAGTGTACCTGAAAATGAAGTGTAGTTGCAAGAATTATGAAGGATGCAACATGTGCCTCTGTGGCTGCATGATCAGAAGATGTGGGCCAGAGTAAAAATAGGATGGATGGACAGAGTACACTCCTTATGCATGTGTGGACAGTTTATAGTGAATCTCACTAATATACTCTATATAATATATAGTAGTTGTTTTCATACTTGTAGCACACATATATGTTGCATTCATATGTATATACATATGTATATATGCAAATATATACATATATATCATATGATTCTTCAATTTCTGTTACTAAAATATCTGTTTTTACTGTAGTGAATTTTGTGTCTATAAAATATACTCTTCTGCCATCGTATCTGCATTATATAGGATAGTATTTGATTATATAAAATACTAAATGTTTCGGAATAAACATCATTTTCTTTTACAGAAGTTTTCTTTCTTTCTCCTTTCTTTTTGTTCTTCTCATCCATGGTGGTAATGTAAATTTTCCCAGTAATTCATAGCTTGAGGCTTTTGATTTTTTTTTCAATGTTTTGGAGCGCTGGGGCTCAGTTAATTGGTGTTGCACATGCTAGTCAGTGACTTTTCTAGTGACCTAAAATCTCAGTTCTATTTTATTTGCTTTTTCTCCCATTTTTTCATATTTATTGTTAATAATTAGATACATTGTATGAGCGAGTCTTATGATGGTATCCTCATTTCCCTCCTCCCTTTCCAAACCCTGCTGGGTGCCCTCCTAAGTGGGCTTCCTGGACCAGTCCATGGGAGCGGGGGTTATGGACTATAAAAGAGGTAGCCAGTGTTTATTCTCTTTCCCACCATGGCTCTCACAATCATTCCGCCCCCTCTCTGGTCAGATCCCTGAGTCATGGTGGGTGAGTTTTAGGTCTACTTTACTGTTGAGGTCTCAAGAGTCTCTGGAGTTCTGCTTTGGATTATGTTGGTTATCCTCAGTGTCTCCATTATCCTTTCACAGGTTATCTGACTTGCTGTGGAGGTAGCTCTCTTGCTCATCTCGCCAATTACTCAAAGGTTTCATTTGGGCTCTATATCATAAGTCACTGGTGGTTCATCTCCTGTCTGGGTGACAAGCAACAACTCAGGTCCACTTGGTGGGTTTGGGTTGTCCATGGTTATTACTGTCTTCTGAAACATACAAACAGAACCTCCAAAGGAAAGTGAGATCAGTATACATTAAACGAGACAAACTTTATTAATTTTGTGAGATTCTAAAGAGTATAGCCTCTCTGTAGATCTCTGGTTAGTGGTGGCTTCCAATTGACTGTGGTGGCTCCTCTCTTGCCAGAATCTCAGCTATCGGCATACGGTCGTTTGGTAGGGTTAGATGGGCCCCAGCTCTCTCGCTGCATCCTGAAAAATACAAACACAATCTCCATGGGAGAGTGAGATCAGTGTAGGTTAACAAATATACACATTTCTGGATTACCTAGATTCTATTTTTAGAAGCCTCCCTGTCACTTGCTCCCATAGTGCATCTTGTCTTGGGAGCCCAAGAGTACAGGATCCGGTGCCTATAGCCCTTAATCCCTAGTTCCAGACAATGGGTCCCCCTCATTAAGTGGAAAATTGGCCGAATTTGAGAGCTGTTGATTGTCTCCCCCAGGGCCCAGGCTCCTCAATTACACAAGTGCTCCTTTGTTGGTTCACTGTTCCTTCCCAGTAGGAGGTGTGGTCAGCCTACTCATGGCCACAGATTGTGTTTCAAGTACACATGTATTGACAGTATAAGAAAAGCCATAGAAAATAGGCAGTTTGCTAACAGAAACATTTTTTTACTTCATCTATTGTTTCATAGCTACCAGCATTATATTTGAAGAATCTGGGAGCAATTTGTTGATTTTCCTAGGAATGTGACTAAACAAGTATTAAAAATACAAAACATTATATCACATTTTTTACTTACCTTTTCTCATGATGACATTTCTTGCCACAGGAATTTTAATACCTGTATAAGGATTCAAATGTATTCAGGTGTGCAACGTATGTAGTTAGATGATCTTAAATTTAAAAAATATTCTTGGCATACTTTAAGTAAAAATTTATCTTAGTAACAATACTCAGTTGAAGCCTTTTAATTACCAATTTTTAATATTTGGATGAGATTTGTAGATAAAACAGAGATTAATAAAAATTTAGGAAAATCATCCAATATTTATTTCCCTTTTTCAATCCGAACAAAAATGTCATTTATAAGATCTCAAATTAGACATATTTCAGGGTTTTGTTTTACCTCTTCTTCAATTTTAAAAGGAAAACTTGTATGCATCTCTCAACAACATGGTGTGAGTTTTAAGGAATTAAACTCATATCACTTGAAGTCTTCTGGATTTATGAAAGATTCTTAGAAAACTTAGCAAACAAGTCTCGAAGTATTATCCCTTATTTATAATTCATGTGATGAATTCACATGTGAATAAAGTAGGAACAATGCAGCCTGGAGTTAGCTTTCATAACTTTCTTATAAATAATGCAGTCCTGTCAAGTTCATTTTCCTCGTTGGCTTTACATAACGTTTGTCTTTTCATATACTTGTAAATCTACAGCCCTTGGAGAATAACTCTCCCACCCCTGTGTTTATCTCCAAGGGAAAATGTAATCTTCTTTCAGTCATCTAATTAGGAGTCAGAGTCTCTCTGCTGTAGGCGTCAGTATCCACACGAGTCTGAGGAGAAAGTGTGCTGACATCAATGAACACTTTATTAAATTATTTCCCTCTGCTCCAAGCAGACATCAGCTTTCAAAATCCTGATATTTTCATGCACTATTACACCAACTCTCTTTTTTTTTCTGAAGATGAAGGTGTCCAGACAAACTGAGAATATAGGGTGCTGGTGAGGTTATGAAGATTTATTTTAAAGTAAATTTAAAAAGAGGATACTTGGCATGCTGTTAGGTGTTAACTTTATTCTGCTGTTTTGACAAGTGAGAACCAGCTACCATCAAAGAATAACATGAAACTAGACAGGAAGACATTGAGTACAATTTAAGTTACATTTTTTATAATGCTAATGTCTCAGAATAGAATAACATAACAATTGATTGATATAAAATTTTAAATATATTTTTGGGAATTATATATAATTCATTTGTAATAGATTTTGTTTCTTGTATAACTAATAAAGAATACATACTCATGAAAGTTGTTAATTATTCAATCATTTAATACTTGATAAAGAAATGCGATGAAAATAACTATCTTTTTAAAAGTTTATAATCTTTTATAGACTACACATGCTAACAGGTGTCACATGGTTCCTCATTGTGGCTTTTATCTAAATTTCCCTGCTGGTTATTGACTTTGAAATTCGTTCATATACTTGTTAGCAATTAAGAAGGATATAACATTTCCATCCAACTGATCAGGGATGGGGAGGGGGGGAATTGGGGAATTTGGGATAACAACTCATGGTTTGCCCACTAAATAAAGTAACTCATTATGGACAATAAATTTATATTTTAAAAAAAAGGATATAACATTTCCAAACAGTAAAATTGATGCATTCTCTATAAATTTCGGAGACTTTTGAGCAATCTCTCCAATCATGGCTCCTCCTACAGTCAATAAGGAGAATATTTTCATCTTCTCTCACCCCCAAATTCCTTCATTTCATTTTGGTGTGACGAGACTTCACCGTGCTATCATTAATCTCTCTACTATTGCTTTATCTGCAACAAAATATTAAGTAGAATCAGAAATTATATGTGATTTTGAGTCTGATTGTTACTCTTATTATAATGGACTTGATATTCATTCACTTTGTAGCATGCATCAACATTTCATTACATGGTAATGAATGGTATGAATACATCACAATTTATCTGTTTACCCATTTAAGATCATTTTGGTATTTTCCAGTTTGTGATGATTATAAGTAAAGCAGATACTCTGTTTTCATGGAATCATACATTTTCATTTTCCTTTATGATCTAGGTTGAGAATTCTGTATAAAATTAGTGCAGGTGTAATGTCTTAGGAAATAGCAAGTGAGATTTACAAAGTAGCTCTGAACAAGGTGTCACAGTTCTCAACACTCCAAACTCTACCTAAGACTTCAAATGGATTTTAAAGCATTTAGGCTATTTTTATTTTTTGAAGTTCTATGCATGTGGTTTTAATTTTCAAAGTTTATATCATATTGATGAAGAGCATTAAGATTTTTTTCTCAGATGCTTATATGCCATCTGTTTAATCTTCTTTAAAAAATGTCTCTGAAAATTTTCAATTGGATTGTTGTTATTGTTTGAGCAAAGGCCTCAGTGTATAAACCAGTGTATAAACCCTCCTGAATCAGGCTTCCAAGTGTTGGGATTGTTAGGCATATAACCTCAGGTCTGGCAGATTGCTTTTAGTTATTTCTTAATTTTTTTCCTAATGTAGGACAAATAAAGAGTTTTATGAATATAGGATTTTTAATAATTTTCCCACTTTATGAAACCTCATTTCATTCATGTCTTAGGAAGGAGTTTGTGTCTAATTTTGACAGTCACTTTGTTATTTTTTTCTCTTATGGATCATCTATTAGAAATTTTTACCAATTCAAACCATGGAATGTCCTTCCTGAGATATTTTGCTAGTATTTTGCTAATTTTAGAGTTTAGATTTTATGGTAGACCTATATTCTACTGCCAGTGATTTTTGTAAATGACTTCTAATCATTCTCATTCTGCAGATATTTTATTTGTTTCCTCATATTTGTCTTTCATTTCCTTTATTTTTTTAAAAAATAAAATTTTCTTTATTTTATGGTTTCTTTGTCAGATGTAACATATAATCCAAGAAGTGTTCTGAGAATAATCCACAGAGTATGCTTTCAAGGTGATATATGTAATTCAGGACAAATTTTTGTTGCTGAATAATAATGGTGAATACAATGGTACATACTGACATATTTCACAAGGACAGTCTTTAATTTACAACATGCTTTTTGGCCACATTCACTTTCCCACCATCCCTTTCTTCCTGCTCTCCTTCCTCTTTTTTCTGCTGGTCTCATTCTTTTCTGCAGTTTTATTTCTGCATTCAAGTCAGGTGTGTGTGTGTGTGTGTGTGTGTGTGTGTGTGTGTTTTGTAATATATTTTCTATATGACTTTATGCCTTTGTATATAAAATGGTTCTGTTTATGTAAAATGAGTACAGATTTATTCATAATCATCTCAAACTAGAAGCTTCCAAAATGTTCTTAAGTGGGGTGAAAAGATAATTATTGATGAATACACACACACACACACACACACACACACACACACATATATATATATTATATATATATATATACTAAAACTTCCTTATCTCCTCCTATGTTGACTAACTAGCCTGGTACCATAACTTGACTGTTGTGGTGAATAGCAGTGATATTAATGTGAAGCTTTCCCAGTAATATGTTCACATATATGTGAGTGCTTCACAATTGTCTAATTCCATCCATGCTAAACTATCTGGGGTTGCCTATAGAATAGACTGTCTGCAGTAGTTTTGGTGAGATTGGCAATGGCCTTGATGAGTTCATGATATATTGGTGATAAGCTAGGCCAAACCAGGACATGATGATCTCTGACAACCAGGATAAGAGTCACTCTTTGCTTAGTAGGCGATGGGGATGGAGAGGTGACATTATAAAGGAGACTTTGGAGAGGGAGTGGTAAGTCAGATGACATTTTCCAACTCTCCACATATTATTGAGATGTGGGTATGTTCTGAGCATCAGTGGATCAGTGGGGTCCCTGCTATACCCCAGAAGCCTCCTGAGCCCCTAAAGACAAGGACTAGGTACTGATCCTTTGAAGGTTGTCCAGTTAAAGGATGATGGGTCACCTTGTAGATGGTGCACAGCTGAGTCTGATAAAATGAAGGTTTTAATAACAGATACAATCAACATTCAGATTTTCTCCTCAAGCTATAATGTTTTCGAGAGCAACCAGATGGTTATGTCTCCATTCTGGGTCTGAAGGTTGTGAGGGAGACAGAGAAGGGAGGAACATGTTGAAGACTATTATAGAAAGAAGATGATGGTCCAGTAAAGGGTCATTTTTCCTAGAAAGAAACCACATGAAGGTGACCACACAGTCAGAGGGCACAGTGACAGAAAACCCAACTGATAATGTGATATTAAGAAAAGTAAGATTGGACATAGAGGTAAAGGGAAGATGACTTGTCTGTACAGGGAGGAGTTTGAGCTGTAAAGAAGATTTTAAGGTTTTCTAAATGCTTGCAAATATAACAATTTTATCTTATGTGGGGGAATATGGATTGCCAGTTTTTAACTGGAGCATGATGAATCCAAGATTCTCTTCCAAGAAGACAGAGTAGGGTCCTGGGGTGAGAGTGGCAGTGAGTGCATTATGAGCAGAATAATCTCTAGGAGAGTATGGTGGAAGTCCTGTGACCTTATGCTTTGATGATTCCTGTTTTAACTCTGACCAGACCTGTTGAAATATAACTATGTGGGTGACATGTGATTATAGCCAGTTAGTCTTAGGTTCACTGGAGAGGTAGGGATTACCATACAATGTGTCAAAGGAGGTTAGACCCATTGGTCCCAGAATACTTCTTGGTTGTATTAAGGCTAAGGGAGTCACAGCTTGGCCCCTGGAATTTGAACTTCTTGAATTAATTAAATTATGTATTTCTTGAATAGGCCATTAACTTTACTACCTTCCACAAGGATTAAGGTTGCCAAGAACAATGGAGATTAAATTATATACCTAAAGCCCAGATGAGTCTCTGGGTGAGCTCTGCCTTAAAAGCTATTCTCACTCTATATTCTCTTTGATATTCCAAATCTCTGGCTACTTTCATACACAAGGGCTTTTACCATCTCTTGGGCCTTTTCTGTATGACAAGAGAAGGCCTCAACCCACCCAGTGAAGGTATCAATCCACCACAATAATAAGTGGGTTTTAGGGCCCCATGGCAGGTGTGTGAACTCAATATTTGAGTCTTCTTCCACTGGATAGTTTCCATTTCTCTGGACCCTGGAATAGATGGAGAGATGTGGTAGAGATTAGTATTTGACACACCTCAAATTCCTCCTGTACCATTTGTGCCACCTTATTGGTTAGTTCTTTAAAAACATATTTTATTAGCTAGACTGAGTTTTCCTTCCTCCACATTTGGTGGAGGGACTTTAAAACCTTCTATTGCTAGAACTGAGGCAGCCATGGATGGCCATGAGGCACCCCGGCATCCACAGTGGTCTAGACTTTGGTCAGCCCCTTGGGCTTCCTCAGTCTCAACCTAGGTATGGTTGGCTCCCATTATAATTGGGAATATAATGTAGTTTTGAGGGGTTTTGGAAAATGGGGAATCATCCCACCAGAGGGGTAAACATTCCTCCTTTGATCAGAACTGTAGTTGGCTGAAGAATCCACTGTGTGGTTGCCTTGACTACCATTTCTTCTCCTCTCTGATGTTTCCAGCGGACTGTTACATTTTGGGGGATTAGATCTACCTCCTGCAGGTTGACGATTATTTTAAAATGTTTCATGGATATTCAAGAAGTTGTTAGTGGCCCCTTTTCTTCCCAAATAGCTGCATGAGAGTATAAAATTGGGAAATCTTATTTAGTGTATGTGAAAATGCTTATTTATTTCCCTGTGGCCAGTGTCAGGCCCCTTATCAGAGCTGTAAGCTTGCCTAGTGGATCCCAAGTATTATTTGGAAGTGGGTAGTTTCCACAGGCTCAATTTCTGTCAACAATGCAAGCCCCACTCTACTAGTTATCCTTTGGACAAAGGAAATTTTTTGAAACAGTTGGGGGTCAGGGTTCTTCAAGGGTTGGTCCTGCAGATCACGACTGGCAGCATATGTTTCTCATGACTGCTTGGCATGAATTATCAACTTTTTTTTCTAAACAGGACATAAGTAGTGGGATAGAAGAAGAGACAAGTCTTAAAGATCACCTCAGGTCTCTCCATCAAGAGAGCCTGATATTGTGCCACCCTGCTATCAGATAGTTACTGCCTTTCAAAAATATATTTATTATATATGAGAGAGAGAGAAAGAGAGAGAGACAGACAGAGAGAGACAGAGACAGAGACAGAGAGACGGAGAGAGAGAAGTGCACCAGGCTTTACCTGGGTACTGGAGAATCAAACCCAGGTCCTTAGGCTTTGCAGACAAGTACCTCAATTGATGAGCCATCTCTCCAGCACCACAGGTGCCTTTTTGAGTTGACAGTAAACCTTATATCATGAGGAGTTTACACAGTAAGGGGTTTTACCAATGTCAGTTAATACATTTCAGAGATTGGGAGTCCTACAGCCGCAACTGCTCTCTGCCATCCCAGCCATTCTTTGATCACTGAGTCTAGCTATTTGCTGAGATATCCCACAAGAATGGGTATTGGTCCCACCTGCTAGGTCAGGACCCCATGTGTAATGCACTTTCTCTGTCACTCAGATTGGATAGGTAAGTGCAAAGCAGGGGGTAGAATGAATGATAAGCCTCAGTTTCCACACTAGGGGAGCTGGACAGTGTTTCTGTGCTTCTTAGGGGAGCTGATAAAGGGGTTTATCCATGTCTATAAATCTAGGGCATCAGATCCAGAATCACAAAGGAAAGCATCTGTTAACTCTAGCACTGAGAAATAGCAAGGGCCTGCTAGGGTTTGTGTCTGAAGACTAAGGATTTGGCAATAATGATGGAGAGGGTGCATTGTATCAATAATAAGTGGGAGTTCTTACCAGCCTCCATTTATGAAGTCCCTTCTGAACTCCCATCATGTTGCGTTACAAAGAACTAGAACACTGCCTTGTAACTCACCTTTAGATCCAGGATGATGGGCTGGAGTCCCCTAATGAAATCTGGATTGCGTGGGTACTGTTTTTGGTTAGGAAAATGGGTGTCGTCATTTTGATGAACAAGTGCTCTTTTCATAATTGCCTGTGCTACATTCTGTTGTCTGTCCATATAAGGGATCTATGCTACTTTCTGCCAAAGGTAGGCAGACATAGGTTGGTCCTCTGGAGGCAGAACTAATTTTAGCACACATTGGGAGGATTATTTCTGCCCGATAAAGGGACAGGAATCTCTGGTACTGTGAGAGACGAGTGTTGGAAGAGGAGGTTTCTCTAGTCACAAGCAAAAGGCTCTGAGCACATTCTTTAGGGCCTGGATTGATATGGGCCTGAAGACTGTAGTTCTTGAGGACCTAGGGCCTGGAGTAAAGGACTGCACAGAAAACTGGCCTTCTGTGTCCAGTTGGAGGCTGAGGATATTCTCTGTGACCTGTACATTTACTAAGGCTTCTCAAGTTGGATGGGTGTTATTTATGCCTAAAGAGGGAGAGGCATCCCTGGCACCTGTCATTATTCTCTACTGGTAGATGGCATCATGCGTTTGGGGTTCAAAGGGACATCTAGACCTGCAATGATTCCCTTACCAATTAGGACAGTGTCCGGGTGGAGCCCAAGACATATCCCATGGGGCTCTCTATCTCTTGGGACATTCTTTATGAAAGTGTCCCTGGTGTCTGTAGAGAAATTGTGTCCTGGAAGGGACATTTGAAATAGCTCTTCCATGAGTAACCTTCTTGATAGCTAACAAATCATCTTGTGACTTAGCTGCCTCTTTTCCTTTTCTTTCTTTTTTTATTTATTTTTATTTATTTTTCCTCTTTTCCTTTTCTAGAACTGAGTTCTAATGTATGGAGATAGAGGCTTGGTGCAGGCTCCTGGCCTGGTTCAGTTACTGGTCTTAGTAGTATGAAGCACTGACTGTGTCAAGAATTTATCCTGTTTGAGGACCTCCTCCTTCAAGAACTCTGGAGTTATATTGGTGCTTTTTCTAATTGTGTCGATCACTGTAAGAATATAGTAGGGTGTTTATTTCCTACCTAGCAGATAGTAGTAAGTTGGAAATAATTTAGGGGTTTAATCCTTGAACTTTTCAAACCCTCTCAAGTGAAGTAAATGAAATATCTCCTATACTGTCATGTCCTCCACAAACAAATGAATGTGTTCTCAATGATTGATCCTCAGATGATGGCAGTTCTGGAATTACAACCTCGCTAGAACTGTGTTGTTGGGGGTGGGTTTATGGGGTTTTAATCCAGCTTCCCCTTGCCAGTATTTGGCACACCTTCCTGCCACTGTTTGAGTGCTGTAGCAGAGGTGATGTCCAGCCCTCTGCTCATGCCATTGTTTTCCCTGCCAGGATGGAGTCTCCCCTTTATTCTGTAAGCCAAATAAACCCACTCCTCCACAAGCCGCTTTTGTTTGGGTTCTTTCTGTGCAGCAACTAGAAAGCTAAATACAACATATACCATTCCTGAATGGGGCTAGACATGTCCCAAGAGGGATCATTGAAAGGTAATTGCTTGAGTTCTGGTAGGATTTGTGATGTTGGAGTCCTGTGCATGAGACATATGGTGTACATCACCTGACGACATTCCTTAATACCCTTCGTTTTTCTACTGATGTCAGAATTTGGTCCAAGATCAACATGTCATCTCTCCAACCCAAGTCATAAAGACTAGCTACTTGTTGAAAAGCCTTCCTCACATATTGATCAGGGTTGTCAAAACACTCCCCTCCCTTCCTAATCTCCTTTAAGTCTGTTAGGGACAATGTAGGGAAGACTTATCTTATGTGGAGTGCTCCTGCCCTAAATTGTCTTCCTGAAGGCTAAGACTCAAGTAACCTCTGGAGGAGGTATTTGATCTTAGTTTTTGTCTTGAACTCATTGATATAGGTAAGGCAGGATTCTAGCAGAGAGAGAAAAGGATATAGAAGATTAAGAGGATCTGGCAAAGAAGTTGGGGCTCTAGGGATGGTGGGCAAGGATGACTGGGAATAAGACCTCCCAGCTGGAGGAGATGAGGAATTATTCCCATAAACAACAGACAAGGTAGCAGGGTCTAACTGCCATTTGCTAGCCAGCCTAGGGTGATCCCTGAGATGAAAGATAAGAGAACTCTTTCTAGAAATTTATACCTTGAGAGATATGTCTTTGGTTTTTGACTAATCTCAATCCATAATTTATAAGGCAAAAGAAGTTGAGGAAACAGTCCACACAAACTCAACATTTTTCTGTTGCTTTCTTCCCCTTCTAGGACTCAATGTCTCATCTCTCTAAGTTATAATGGAGTCAAAAAATAAATTTAAATGATCTCAAAAGTAGAAATTTCCTTTGTGTATCTCAGTCTATTAAGGATCATTAAGGACACATCTGTGCACACACAATGCAATAGGATGATACCTTCCTCAAGATGTAGCTACATGGTTATCAATTTTCTGGAGATACAGGTGAAAATTGAAGGAATCATCACCACACACAAGATTGGAAGAGTGCATTTAGACATGGGAGACAGAAGGTAAAGGGATATCTGAGGGGAAGTAATGTGGAGAAGAACTGCTTGAAAGAGTAATGGTAATTAAATGAATGAATGGCACTTGATAGATCGTGGGTGAATGTTCCAGAATTTAGATGTGCTTGTTTGTTTCTGGCATGGTTCTTACAAAACTAAGTACTCACTGAATAATGAATCCCTCTGGTTCCACAGTAATCATGGCTGAAGACAGGTCAAGTGTAGAATTGGTGCATGGTCCAATGCATAATCATTTTTAGTATCCATGAACATATGTTTCTCACTTCTTTTTATGAGTGTCCAGTATTGTAGTGATTAATATTATGCTGGATTCAGACATAAAATAATTCATTGAGTCCTAATAATATACAGTAATACTTTCTTGTTAAAGGCAATTTAATTGAGTGTTTTCACCCATAGTTGTCTATGATTTAGAAAGAAAAAAAAAACTCAGGTTACATATCTAAAAACTAGATTGTTACATTTCATATTCATAAAATTTATCATCTGACAGACTCTATGCTGTATTTTATTTGGAATTCAAAGAAGAGGAGCCAAGAATTGATGACAGTTGACTTGGGATTAGACAGAAAAGGGAATGAGGACAGACAGGAAGGAAGCACTCAATGTATTCATAATTTAAAGGGAAAGTTTTAATCTCTTTTTATTCAACCCACTTCACCCTTTCTCCTTCAAACTTTGTTTCCATTAAAAAAGTTATTTTAAATAACTATGAACATGTGTTCTTGGGATCTTGAATATCAAATTTATTCTTAAAAGCTGTCATTTCAGTGATATGTTTCAAATCAAATCAATCTGTCAAATATAGATACCAAAGCTCATACTTTTTTTATGTTTTGAGCAAATATACTTGACTCAGTACCTTATTATGTGTATCCTACACTTTTTTTTGTTTTATTTTTCAAGGTAGGGTGTAACTCTAGTCCAGGCAGACCTGGAATTCACTATGTAGTCTCAGGGTGACCTTGAACTCCCTGCACTTCTTCTAACTCTGTCTCCCGAGTGCTGGGATTAAAGGCACCCATGGAGGCATGTCCGTGGGCCTGAGCCCACGGAAGTGTCACAGCTCTGTGTGTGTTCAGCTCTGGAAGCATGGCTTCCTAGGGAAATCACGGTTCCTCATGTGTTACAGTGCAATAATGGGCAAAGATCTGGGGGAAAAAGCATCCATGGCAAGAAGTCCCATAATAAGAAATTCCAATCACCCTTTATTATAGCACTATTGTGGGTTAAATATAAATTAAGGAGGAGGAAGGGAAATAAATGGGCAATGAGGATTGGCAGAAATCAGTAACCTTTGAATACCTGCTTTGCATGTGGACATGAGCTTGGGCACGTATCAGATGGTGGGGATAGAACTGCCACCTTCTAGGCACAGCTGGGGTGCGAACCTGGGTCTATGTGGCATGCTTTTTGGGGGTTGGGAGTCTCAGAGTTGAGGGCGGAAATAGAGAAATGCCTACCGGGGTTAGCCACTGGGGTTTCTGACCTCATTCAACACCCTCTTAACCCTTTGTCCTCCGTGCCCTCCTTAAGCAATACCAACACATATGTGTGTGAGTACCCATGCTTCTGGGTTGATGTCAGATGTCTATCCATCACTTTTCACTTATTTGTTGGAACAGGATCTCCCAATGAACTCAGAGCTAACCAAAATCAGCTAGTCTAGTGAGTCAATTCCTCTGTGGGAATTTTCTGTCTCCAACTAGGAGTTCCAGATTTTAGATGTGCCTCATTATGCCTGGATTTTATGTAGTTGCTGGAGATTCAAACTCAGGTCTTCAGTGCCTGTCACAAGTGCTTTACCAAGTCAGTCATCTACCCAGCTCCCAAAACAGAGCTTGTCTATGACTCTCAAGAGTCCTAACAGAATCCTGCTTAACAATGAAGAGAGTAGCTGAAGGCTTTTCTGATTTGGACTTCACAATGTAACAGACTAGGAAGGACCTAAATTTACATCTGAGCTTTGTCACTGAAGAAAAGTGACAGAATTTAATTTCTATTATATACACACGCTGCTGTGTACATGTGTATTTCCCACCCATTATCCTTTACATATTCATTACCTATTTTATTTCTTCAGTATATAACCCAATTCAAACCCATGCTGTTGCAGCATCAGAGTTTTAACTCTTGCATTTGCTGGCAATCATGCATATGCAGTCTCAATCAGCATGCATACACCTGGTCACCCTACCCTTTCCTTTGCATCCACTTGAACATGATTTACTCTATGGTGAACAGAGGTGCATTTTTAATACATCCCCAATGTTTTCTTGCATGAAGAAAATCATGTTAGCCTTGATTCCCTTGAGCAGCTTTCATGTATAGCTTGGCCTGTGGCACCAGGGTCAGCGTTCTGCAGGCATTGCCAAATAATACTGAGTTGCGATGGCGCCATTTGTAGCCTTGAAATTTAAACGTTTTCCAATCAGGAGCAAAAGAACAACTGAAGTTCTGGCTCACAGAGGCACTTGTCAAAATATAGATAATATTTTAAGTCTCCCAACTATATTTAATCCTTGAAATTTGTAAAAATAATTTAAATCTTAATAAGAAAACAAACATTCCATTTATTCCCTCAGTTGAAAATTATGATTAAAGAGCAATGTATTGCAATCTAGAGCTTTTCTGCTCTCAAGAGATAAAATTTAACTTACCAAGTGCTGTTTACATATAATATTTTGAGTATCACAAGATGATTTAGGAAATGATCTTTTTATGGAATGGATCTCCATGCAGATATGAAATAGACTATCTACAACTAGGAATTTTTGTATTGTGATTTTAATATTGAATCATAAGTTCAGTACAAAATTGTGGCCGATATTCTTTTGTCTACTTCTTTAACCTAACCTGAACTTTATCAAAATTATACCCTGGTCTGCTTATGATTATTGTGCTTCTTCATACAGATGCTTTATTTAGTATTTTAACTTAATTAGTTTTAATGACCAGATTGTATATCTCCGCATGGTTTTGTCTTTGACTACTTTCCATGAACTAGTTTCATGACATTTTCTCACTTTGAAGAGCTGTGAACATCCCAATTTAGTGTACATTGTACATGTTCAGACAGCAAAATGCATTATTTCATGTGGTTTCTTTGTTTATATACTGTCCACTGGTTCATGCTCAGAAAGTCTTTGTAGAAGTGACTGTTGCAAAAAGCACTAAACCAAAAGCAGCTGATGGGAAAATAAGTTTATTTTTAATATATATATATATATATATATATATATATATATATATATATATATATATTTCAAAATTAGATACATTGTATGAGCAAATATTGTGTTGGTATCCCATTTCCCTCCTCCCTGTCCCCAACACACAGGGTATCCTCCTCAGTGGGGATGCTGGATCAACCTGTGGGTTGGGAGGTTGTGGGTAGCACAGTAGTTAGCCAGATCCCCACCCCCACCCCGCTTTGTGTGTTGTTGCTGAGGGGGGTAAAGTCTCTGGATATTCTCCCCCACCATGGCTCTTACACTCTTTCCATCCCTTCTTCCACTCAGTATCCTGAGTCATGGTGGGTGAGTTTTAAGTCTGCTTTATTGTTGAGATCTAAAGATACTCCGTTATTCTGCTTTGGGATGTGTTGGAAATCCATATCTGTCCTGTTGACTTATCCTAGGTTGACTGATTGGCTGTGGTTATAGGTCACTCACTTATTCCACCACTCTCTCAAGGGTATTGTCTAGGGTCCATATGACAGGCCTGGGGAGGTTCATCTCTTGCCAGGGTGTCTGCCATCCACCTATGGCTCTTTGGTGGAGTGGGCATGACCACGGGTCTCTCACTGCCTTCTGAATAATATAAACAGAGTCTCCATCAGAGAGTGAGATCAGTATAGGTTAAATGAGACACACATTTCTAATTTGACAAGATTCTATTGGGATTAGCCTCTCTGTAGTTCTTTGGTAATGGGAATTTCTCTTTGTAGCCCAGGTTTTTGTTTCCCGTAGGGTCTTGGTTAAGGGTTTCTTGTCACTGTGTGGATTTTTTGGCCAATTTGAAAGCTGTTGATTACCCCTGACCTCGTTTGGATTATAAACTAGAGAGAAGCTCCAGGGTGTCTGTAGTGGCATACGCAGAGGTTAGACATCACCTGTTCCAGAGGATGTGTAATATCACATCATGTGAGTGAGCTGAACTAATACTGGAAAGCTAGGACTAAAAAATCATCAAGGCCCAGCCCCTGGAGCTCACCTCTTCCAGGAAAGCTCCACCTCCAAAATGCCATCAGCTGGGAAGCAAGCATTGAGAGCACATGGGGAACACCTAACTCAAACCACCACATTGTGCTCCCCTAGGTTTTCTAAAGGCATATAACCAATAGAATGAATTGTTATTAAACAAAGGAATTTATTGCATTAGCTTATCACAGCTCAACAATAGCTGTCTTCTGGCTTGAAAGTCAAGGAACTCAGAGTCCCAATCCAGCACTGAAGGTAGGAAGGTAACCTGGAGAGCCACTGACTTTTAGTCCATATTGGAAGGCCGCAGAGACTTTGGAATAGCCAAACAGAATAGATGCACATAAAAGTGAAAGTGCTCACCAGCAAGTAGCATAGGCAACAAGGAGAGAAAAAAATGACTGTTTTGGTTTTTTCCTCAGAGCTTCTTTCCATATAGCTCAGCAGCACAGGAAGGCACACTCACTCAGGAGGAAGGACTCACTCCTTAGGCAAGACTGCCTCCTCCAATGAATCCTTCTTGAAAGCTACCTCAGAAATTCCCCCCACCCCAAGAGTGGTTTCCTAACTTGATCGATTTGACTAGAAACCTTAACCATCACAACACCCCTATGGTGACCTCAGACAGGTATCTTCTATGGCGTGGCTCCACCTCCCAAATTGCCATAGGGTGGGACCAAGGATTCAGAACACATGGGGTTATGAGGGACTTCAGATTCAAACTACCACGGTGATTTAGAAGATATATGAACTGCAATTAACTTTTTCCAGCTCTGATTATCTGGCTCTTGTTGTTCAAAAATGTATTCATTAAAGGAGCAATAACCTGTCCTAGGTAAGATAAATATGTTTTCATTGTTCTACAGAGTTGGATTAAGTCTTGGATCAAAGAACACTGGGTAGCAGATTGATTTTATCTGAGCATCTTTAAGTTACCCCCGAGAGGACTCTTGCTACCAATTTCCACATAATCATATAAATCCCAGTTCCAGTAAAAATGGGAATCCAGGAAGCAGCCGGTTCCATCCACAGCTGTATCTTTACTGCTAACTTGGTTGTGGATAAGTTATATCAGTGTATACGGGTTGCACTGATTGTGTGGTGAGGATATTAGTATATATTATATCTGGAGAAGCACATGACCCAGAGTGTGTTCAAATAGTTTCACTTAAAGAGATTTATACAGGTCAATGCACTTTGTATTCCTTGTAGAATGGTCACAATCTTAGATATATGTGATAAACTATCAATACTAGTGTATCATGTCATGCATATATTGCTAAATAAAAAACTGTATTCATTACTTAATGGAATACCTTGGGTAAATTTTACCATGTTAAAAACATTAATTAGGTTTAGCAAAAAAAAATGGTATAAATTTGGCTTTGACTTATGGAAAATGAACCTAATTTCAAATATTTTAGAAATAATGGTGATATTCAATCCAGTTAAGAAGTATTGAGCACTTTCCATGGATGTCTATATTAGAATGTTTTCATGGAAGAAATAGGTATCTGCTTTACATTTTATTTAAACCTACAGGTGTAGAAAACTAAGTAGTAATCAATAGTCAATGTAGAATTCCATATTTTCTGATGTTAGAGCACAGTAGAAGCTGTGTACGGGACTTGTGGAGAGTATGATCCAGCATATGGCCTCAATTTGTATAATTCCTTAGTGTTATATTTGATTAAATTATCTTACATAGTTATTCCGCTTGATGTAAAAATTGGCTTTAGTTGAATACAAAGGAAATATTTAGTATGCAATGACTCATTTTATTTATATAAATTAACCCAAAAAATATTCCATTTCCTAAATATTGAAATTTCTTTCAACTTAATTATTGTGTGAAATTCTAAAAGGATTATGTATCCACCCGTGCCTGCTTGGATTTAGTCTTAATAATCATGAACATTTTCTATTACTATTATAAATAATGAAAAAATTAAAAGCTACTTCATCAAGATCCTAAAGAACACAATCAATTGACTGGAAAATGATGAATTCTTTCTATTAGCCAAGGATACTAATGATCTGTGGCTATGTGCAGACTTAATGAGCCACTAAGATTCACCATCATGCCTATTGTATGAGCCTGTGGTCTGTTCTTGGTGTCGATTTACAGAGTAAAAATTACAAGTTTCACAAGAACTAATATTTGTTAGAAGTATTTCAGTGGAATAATGAAAGCTCATTGATTATTAAAGTGAATTTAGATTAGTTCAGTTAGAGACAGGTTGAAATGCACATGTAAAGGAATACATTTTGTACCATAGCCAGGAAATATGTTGTAAAAAGGTGGAAGACAAGGAAGAAATGGCTTACTGGTTTAAAATTAATCAATCAGTGAAAGACTTGGAATATTTAGAAATATTGGTCTGGTCTTGGAAGCGCTTTCACTTTGTGCTACTTTCTCATTACTATAAATACAGAGCTGGGCTCTGAAGCACTAAACACAGTCATAAAAAATGTCCTAGGTGATTTTAGGTCTGACATCTCTCCCTACTTTTGATACTGAAAGCATGTGTGTAGTCTCATGGACACATAAGGAAGCTTCTAGAAGTACAGAATGTTAGACTTCTGTATTCCAGGCACTGTGGAGGTTGAAGGAGGAGATCTATCATAGGCCAGAGGCCAGCCTGGACCATGTAGTTAGAACTTGTCTCAAAATATAGAGTATAAAAATAATACCCACACCATGGCTCAGGGAACATTGCAGAAGAGGGGACTAAAAGAATTTAAGAGCCACAGTGTGGGAAGGAGTATCCTGAGGCTCTGAAATCTCACTGAGACTGACTGGTGCATTCCTGATCTCAAAGTGAATACCAATAAGCCCACAGAAGAGGATGCTCAGTGAAATTGAGGAGGAAGAAAGAGTATATGAGTATAAACAGATGCGAATATGACCGATATGTGATAGATTCATGCAGTAATGCTCATAATTAGTTAAATATATAATAAATGTGTGGGGTGGACTAGGCATGGTGGTGAATGCCTGAAATCCCATTACCTAGGGTGCTTAGACAGAAGAATTTCAAGTCCAAGATGAAATTGGCCAACATTGGGAGACCTTGTCTCAAAAAATCAAAATCAGCCAGGTGTGGTGGCATTAACCTATAACCCCAGCACTTGGAAAGCAGGGTCAGCAGTTGTTAGAGTTTAAAGGCATCCTCATCCTCATACCTGCCTGATATCAAAATGACTGTGTCAGAATCCAATCACAGTAAGAGTTAAAATAAATAAAACAATACCACACTAGAAATTAGGGCCACAGTTCCATTTCTCTTCTAAAAGTCATTATTGTTATAAATCAAAATAATTTCATCATATAAAACAGAATTGTAACTTGCCAAAAATTAAGCCCTCCTGTATTAGAACAGCTAATGTTTATATGTCAATGTGGAAGAACCTATTGGAATGGGTAAGAAAGAGCTACCGTAATACATAAAGATTTGAGATACAAGGGTTCAAAGGAATATGAGGATCCAGAATGATGAAAGATGGTTTAATGATTCTTAAGCTACATGGTATAGGTATGCTATATAGTAATTAAAATAAGGAAGCATTGTTTTGAAGGGATTTCTTGAAAATTGGGGTATTGACTGGAAATCATGTTGTACAATTTCATTATTATTTAGATTTTTCACTCCATCTCTAGTCATTTTACTGCTTTGAACTTTAACATTATTTATTATTTCAAGCTATCACAGCAGCTCTTAATAATTTTTTATTCTAAAATTTATTATTATTTTATTCATGAGGAGTAAAACTGCAGCGCGCTCCTCACTCGGCGAGGAAGAACGACCACCACTCGAAGATCCTTCTCAAATCACACTTTAATGGAGAGCTTTTGATTGAAGGGGAGGTAGGAAGCGAGGGGCCCCGAGCGCTAAGAAGCAGCTGCTTATATAGGGAAAAGGGACACGGAACGTCCCATGATTGGCTGGCTCCTGCTTGCCACCTCTAGACGCCACAGGATTGGCTAGGATAGCTTGTAGTAAAGTAGCCTTCCATTGACCTTTTGACCTTTTAGTAAAGTAGTCTTCCCAAGCATTGCCTAGCTGCGAGGTAGTGGGCGCCACCTAATGGCGATCCCAGCTCCCTGCAGTTCCCCCTTTTATTTAAAATGACTCAGGATCGTTTCTGTCTTAGGTTGTCCATGGCAAATTACATTCTTACCCATCATTGGATTTCTGACCTCCAAGCGTCAGCACCCTGTCTTAGGTTGATATGTATTTCCATGGATCTTACCCGTCTCTGACAACGGATCCAGCATTTTAAGCCATGGGGGGAAGCCTAGGGCCAAATGGACACTCCTTCTCCGGTGCAATGGGACCAAACCCTCGGAGGTGCAAAGGCAGCGTTGAGGCCAAAGTGACTCTATTCACCTTACCTCGTGCAATGGTCAATTCAGTCCCTGAGGGTGCAAAGGCCGAATAGGTCAATTGCTCTTAAAGGTAGAAAGCCAAAATTTGAGGGGAAGAGCCACACTCCAATGCAGCCAATGCTTACGATATCACTACCTTGTCCCTTCTGGTTTGGGCACGCAGGCGACAGAGCAATCATAGGCACAACACGCATCCTCCCAGGCAGCATGCAAAAAACATCCCTATCCCCACCCAGTAAACAGGGAGAAAGTAGAAGCAATCCAAGAGGTCAGTCCTTCTGCTAAACTGAGGTCCACGCGCGTCAAGTTCTCCCAAGGGGGCTACTCGCATGTCTATGGGGAGCATGGGAAGTCCCAATCTCTGTTCCCCCTGGCTGGGGCTCATCTTGTTCAAGACCAGCATCATCAGCGTCCAGAGGGTCAGTGCTGCCACAGCCATCTTTCCGATTCTCCCCTTGATCCACCTTGACCACTCTTGTCAGCTGGCTTGGGACCCAATGTGGTGTTTCTTGGTTCTGTGGAAAAACACACTGGATCTCGCCACAACCAGATCCGGTCCTTTCCATTTGTTATCAATGACATCCTTCCACATAACCATATCTCTTATTTCTGTAATTTTTTCTGACACATGCCGATCCACGGTTGACTCACTAGCGTCATTCAAAATTAGAAAATTAAGAGTATAGAGTGCAAGGGAAAGCCTTTCCCTGGGGGATGCCATCTCAGCTATTCCCCCTTTTTGTTTTTGTAGAATTTCCTTTAGGCTCTTATTGGCCCTTTCCACAATTCCTTGGCCTTGCGGATTGTAAGGCAGCCCTGTGGTGTGGACCACCTGCATCTGGGCACAGAAAGCGCGAAACCCATGAGATTCATATGCAGGGCCATTGTCTGTTTTTAATCTGAGGGGCTTTCCCCAGGCCGCCCAGGCTTCTAGGCCCTTGTCTTTCACTGGTGTTATTGCTTTCTGACATTCCTTGGTACTCTGTTCAAAAATGATCTGTTGTACAAATGACATAAAGGCATCAAGGTTTCCAAATATGCGTTCAGCCGCCTCGAGCACGTGAGCAACAAAATCAGAAAATGGCTCAGTGGTGGCCTGTACTGTTAGTAAGGTTACCAGCCACCTCACCTTTATTTGGTATCGCTCGCCAAGATTTATAGAATATCTCATTTATCTGTTGATATACTTCCCAGGGAAAATTTATCTGATCAATTGCCCATTGTCCTTGACCGAGGAGCATATCCACAGTCCAATCAGGCCACCCTTCCTGTACATTTTTTTTATACTGAGCTTGGGCCTTATCCATAACTATAGATCGAAAATCAAGAAATTGCCCATGGTTGAGACACGTCCGGGCAACTTCGAATCAATCATTGGGCGTCATTGCATTAACAGTGAGCCTCCTGAGTAGGGCAATTGTATAATTGGCAGCAACTCCATAAGTGCGTACTGCCTCCACCAGGTCTTTTAATTGCTTATAAGAAACAGGCTCGAAATTTCTGTCAAGAGTAACTGGGTTTTCAAAAACAGCAGGCGGGACCAAGTATCTCCTTTTATGAAATGACCCCTTTCCGCCGCTGGGAAGTAAGGCGGGGGAGCAGAGGGTGTCGCCCCCTCTTGAGAATCTCCCTTAGGCTGACTAGCCACAAGAGGTCGCCAACGGCGGCTTCTTCCAATTTCCTTTTTCTTTTAGCTTTTCCTATTTTCTCTTCTTCTTCAGGGTCAGGCTCCTCCCCTGACCTTTCATCTGATTCTCCCTCACTGAACTCATTATCTGTATTTCCTTCTCTAGAGCTCCCTTTATTTTTATTTCTGTCCTTTTTCCTATTAGGCCTAAACACATCCTCCCCTCTTGACTCCGACTCTGAAAGGCTGTCTGGGTTACTCCTTAGTGCCCGTCTATCCTCCATGCCAGGTCCGTCACAACACAGACGAAGACAACAGGCAAGCGCAACCAATACCCACAAGTAGGGGGCAAGGGCAATAACCCAACTTTCCAGTCCAGTAGCCAATATACCCGGGGAACTCATCCGATTATACTTACTGACGTCTTTCCTCTCAGTGTGTTGGGTTCTGGATCCTATTCCAGCCCCTCGCTCGATGTCCGAGTCTCCCAAGTTGTTCCCGGGTTTCGGCACCAGTTGCGGCGTGCTCCTCACTCGGCGAGGAAGAAAGACCACCACTCAAAGATCCTTCTCAAATCATACTTTAATGGAGAGCCTTTTGATTGAAGGGGGGTAGGAAGTGAGTGGCCCCGAGCGCTAAGAAGCAGCTGCTTATATAGGGAAAAGGGACACGGTTCGTCCCATGATTGGCTGGCTACTGCTTGCCACCTCCAGACGCCACGGGATTGGCTTGGATAGCTTGTAGTAAAGTAGCCTTCCATTGACCTTTTGACCTTTTAGTAAAGTAGTCTTCCCAAGCATTGCCTAGCTGCGAGGTAGTGGGCGCCACCTAATGGCGATCCCGGCTCCCTGCATAAAACCTATTTCTAAATACTTTTAAAAACGCATCACCTAACTCATTTATCTATGTATCTAGGTAGATGAATAAATATTCTTTGAAATTATATATGTATATCATTTCATATATGTGTATATAACATACACACACATATATATATGTATATATATATAAATTACTGATTTTTGTGATCAAAATTCAGTAAGTTATAATCACATGAACATTATTCAGATTTGTGTTTATTTTGATTTTTATTATTATTTATATATTTGTACATGGTGTGTGTGTGTGTGTGTGTGTGTGTGTGTGTGTATGTGTGTACATGAAATTGGATTCAACAATTTCTCTTGACAAAACAAATGAATGACCAAAAAGAGATTCAGTGATCATGGCTATTGTCTAAATTAGTGTTACTACTTTTTAGAAGGTATCAAAAACCATTAGTTAAATACTCCCCTGCCTTTAGGAACAACATTGGTTTCTGGCGAAGGCCATCTAGCACATCCCGACCATGGAAACGCAAAGACCTTTTTGGTAAATGCCCCTGATTTCCCAAGTGCAGTCCATTTGTGTGTAAAGTTAGGGGTCTTGAATGTGACACTTTCCCAGTTGCTACTCCATAAAGAGTATTACATGGCACATTAATAGAATTTTCATCCATCATGTTGTATGACTTCATTGCTATACAAGGTTCCACCTTGATTTAATACACTCAAGGGAAAGACTGCTTCATGTTTAATCTCATTTCTAAAGCCCATTTGTGTTGACTTCTCAATCTTTTTTATTAGCAAAAACAAGAAACCAAGTAGATTTCTAACAAATAATTGTGGGAGACAAATGCCAGAGAACTTAGAATGCATTCCCATTTGAGGACATGTGGAAACTAATTCTGTTGGTCTCCAAACCACTTAGAACAAATATGTCCTAAAATAAAATATGAATCTGGATTAGTCACATTTCTCCAGAAGGACAGAACCAATAGAATGAATATGTAAAAAATGGGATTTATTAAATTATCTCACAAGATTAGCTCACATAAAGGACAGTCCAACCACAGCTGTTCACAAACCCGTAAGTTACAGAATCTTGCAGAAGATTAGTCCAAAAGGTGAGATACAAGATGAAGATTCATAAAACCCGCCTATCACTTGGTCCATGAGACTCTAAGAACTGGGAAGTTGGAGAACCAGGTAGTCACTCTGTCCACAAGGCTAGAAATAGGCTTTTCATCCACAAGCAGAGGGAATGGCAGAGGCACCCACAGGCAGGCAGCCAGGCAAACAGTATGCATGCATCGGGCATAGGTAGGCATCCATAAGACAAACCTTGCCATCCGGCTGCAGCATACTTATATACAACCCCGAGGGCAAGGGCTCCCCATTATGGAGGAAAAGACTTCCTCACTCAGTTAATCTTGTCTGGAAAGTTCCTCACCAAAAATCCCAAAGAGCTATGAATCTCACTTCACCCCCAATATGGTCAAGTTGAAATAAAACTATATTTTAAAAATTAGAATAAAGCACAAATACTTATTATTAAAATATATATCCCTATACACAAAGATTTGTGGAGAAAAACATAGAGAATGATAGATGTTTGAGTCAACATATGTATTCACATATTCATTGAAAAGTGTTTATTGAATGAAATGAGTAACACTACCTTGGTCTAGGCACAGTTTAAACAACAGTAAAGAAGAACCTCGAAATCTCCTTCCTCCCAGAGATTTTTACAGCATGATAAAATATGTACATGAAATGTCATGAAATGTCAGAGATTTCAAAGCCAGATCTGCTGAAGGGAATACTACCGAGTGTTAAACATTGCAGGCAGGAGGTCTAGACAAAACTCCAGCTGAAGAAAGCAGTGTATAAACTGTGTTTAGGGTGAAATAAGAAGGGATCTGGCTTGATACAATCCGTTCAGGAGGCTGTGATGAGGAAGGAAAGGGGTCAGAGGACTCACACTGCAAATCTGAACTCTGGAAATCAGGCTTGAAAATGGCTTTTTAAAATTAATTTATTTTTGTCACTGAATCATCTCTCAACCCCCTCAATATATTCTCTATATTGTGTTAACAAATTATTATTTTAAATTTGTAGTAACAAATACCAGTTCTGATGCT
Organism: Zapus hudsonius; assembly: GCA_004024765.1. Classification (NCBI taxonomy): domain Eukaryota; kingdom Metazoa; phylum Chordata; class Mammalia; order Rodentia; family Dipodidae; genus Zapus; species Zapus hudsonius. The sequence continues at coordinate 45,606 of PVHP010003261.1, forward strand.
ACCTAGTGACTTTTATCTCTTCTCTTCTTTGAAGCCTTTGGAAATGTTGGAAACCAGCTGAAAGAAGGTGAGGTCTGAACCAGTAAAGGAAGACTGTATTCTCTTCCTGGACACTGTGACTTGAATACAGAAGCATGGTGGTGTACCACTTCTCTAGACTGTTTCTGCTCTGGGCATGCCTGCCACATTTCTGCTGTCCAGAGCTAATGTTCAGAAGGACTCCTGCTTTGCAGCAAAGGACTTCAGATGCACGTGTCCCGAGGAGCAATGGGAAAATCCTCCACCGTCAGAAACGTGGCTGGATGTGGAATCAGTTTTTCTTACTGGAGGAATACACAGGATCTGATTACCAATATGTCGGGAAGGTAAGTCTGTACGGCCACAGGTTCCTAATGTATATGTCTGTGAGAATAATGTATATGTAGTGAGGTCTTTGAGATCGTGATGCCTATAAATTCAAGTCTCCCAATATCTATCCCCAAATTACAGTTTTAATTTACTCAATACAAATTCTATTTTGAGAAACTATGGGATGTATGTAACAGATTAAATGTAGAATTTTTTACAAGAATTAATTATGCCCAAACAACTTTTTTATTATTGAAACTAAAGTTTAAAATGACGTTGTGTGTGTGTGTGTGTGTGTGTGTGTGTGTGTGTGTGTGTGTGTGTGTGTTTAACATTGCTGTTATCTTTAAGAAGAATGGACATGTATATAATGTGGGGGTTTAACCTACAGAATGAGATATAAATGTTATTAAAATATATCTCAAAGTTAAAGATATTGTTTATCAGAAACCATATTTGATGTATTTTTGTCTTTTTCTTTTCTTGCCATGTGTGGGTACATGGATTTTGTTTTCATCTTATAAGAAAAATAACTACTTTGAGATAATATACTTCCATTGATTTTAAAATAATCTGATATATTTTGTCCTATTCCAAGAATTTCAGTCTTTTTACAATGTGTGTAATAGGGAAAAAATGATATTGGAAGTGAAAACTCATATTGACTAAAAGCAGAAAGTAAGAAAACAATATAAAAGTCTGAGCGGGAGGCAAGAAGTGTCTGCCTTCTCACAGGGCTCTTTGATTGAATTCCTGAAAAGAGAATAAAAAGGTAAATTTTATGGATGCTGTAATGGGAAACTTTTATGTTATGAATCCTAACATGTAAAAAGAAAATGATAAAAATTCAATCTTTTGAAACCATAAATAGATTCAGTTCTTCCCAGACATAGCAGGTATTTGAGTTTCGTCTATTTCACTTCATCTCAGGTTTAATGAGGATCAAATAAATGTTGGTAAATTGAGTTATAATTATGTTATATACCATCTCATGATAGACAATCTACTACTCATTTTCTGTCAGCTAATCTCTCACAGACTATCAATATCTTGAAAGCGAGAACTTTACTTCTCATTAAAGCGTGTCCATAGCTCTTAGAGTAGAGCCTAATCTCTGGTTCACTGATTGAATTAGCTTGAGTCATTAAATGAAATTTCCTCAGCCATCTGTTACCACTTGGCTCTTAGGCAGAGTAAACTAGTACAGAATTTAAAATTACTGTGGCCAATTAAAGTTAGTAACTAACTTAAGGTTTGTGCATCATGATAGAAGATCCCACTCTATTTTTTTTCTCCTTTTTTATAAAGGCTGATCAGACGTTATTAAATTTTATGACATTTTGTGAAATATCTACAAGGGATCCTTTCTATGGATGACAAGCTGAAGTAATAAGGTGCATTAATTAGGGTTCTCTAGGGAAACAGAACTAGTAAAATGAACATGTATTCTAAAATGGGTTGATTTGATTGGGTTACAAGATATAGGCATTGAAGGCCAACGATACTATGTCTATGAAGCTGAATCTTCAGCAGCCCCAATCTGATTCTGAAAACCTGGGGCATTTCTGGAGAGTGACAGGTCTTTAGAACTAGGAAAAGGCTGAAGAAGCTGGGGTTCCATGTCCCCCAAATGGCAGGAAGGGGTTGATGCACTTACCATCAAAGAGTGAGAGCAGTATTTCCCTGGAACATCGTAGAGGCTGCCCACTCTGGGGAAAGGCTTTCTCTCCAGCATCCTATCCATCCTAAAAATGTCCTCACAGTCCTAGCCAAGAAGCATGAATCTCACTGGTTTCTGAGGGACCAAGTCGACAATAGAGTCAACTGTCAACTAAGGCCAAAGAAATTCAGTGAAGGTTTCAACTCTAACATCCAAGGCGTCTATATTTTGCTTATGTTACATATGTTTTATATTTCATTTTGCTGTGTCCTATGAGATAGGTTCTTGTTATCGGGTAAAAACAGTATTATTTCCTTAATATTCATTAAGACTTGCTTAAGGACTGGAGAGATGGCTCAGCAGTTAAGGCACTTGCCTCCATTGCCTAAGGCCCCAGGTTCAATTCCCCAGGACCCACATAAGCCAGTCCCACAAGGTGGTGGCCCTGGTGCATTCTCTCTCTCTCTCTCTCTCTCTCTCTCTCTCTCTCTCTCTCTCTGTATTTCTCTGCTTGAAAATGAATAAATAAAATATTTAAAAAAGACATTTTTTAAAAATAAAAAAAGACTTGTTTAATTTTTTTTATTTTTAATATAAACATACAAATTTATGTATGCCAAAAAATGCTAAAAATACAATAGTCTAGTAAATATAGATTTTAATGAATATGTTGAGACTAAGATACATTTTCTTTATGAAGTATTAAACCCTCAGATATCTTAAGTATTCCCACTAACATAATTTATAATGAATTTATTACACAGGCATGTTTTCATTCAGTGATTCATCTTCCACTCTTTATGTCCTTGAAAATAGGTTTATGATGTTGATGTTAAGTGCTTCCAGGTTTCTAGGATGGTTTCTATGTAGATGCAATGTGTGTCCTAATATTGGGCATATGTGAAACTGTGGCATACATCCTGCCCGAGGGAGAATAGCCTGCAAGCTCACCCTAGGAAGCACTGGAGGGTCAGATACTGGTGGGTGGAGGACACAAGTTGATAGAGAGCACACATGTACAGGGAGGGACACCTAATTAAAATGTAAAGGGAAACGTCTCAGTGAAGATTTCTTCTTTACTGAGACAGTTAAAGCTGAGAAAAACTTTGAAAAAACATACATTTAGGAAAGAATATCTGGGATACAACATTTTATCTGTCACAATATTTTTTACAATGGGTAATGAATTATATTCAGTTAATATTCATTTCTCATCTGTGGAAACAGACTGATCATACCAATTTATATATATATATATATATATATATATATATATATATATATATATATGAAAAATTTATGTGTTTATTTATATATGTATATAAATACAAATTTATATATTCCATACATATGTATATAAATTCTTTGTATCAGCATATACTATTAGTATATTATTATAGCATATAGTATGTCACAATTACATGCTAATATATTATTCATAGCTTGGTAGTATGTAGTATATTAATATAAGTATATGCAAATATATTTAATGTAGAGAATAGTAAAACTGAAATTTGCAGCTGGAGAGATGGTTCTGTAGTTAAGGTGCTTTCCTGAAAAGCTTAAAAACTCAGCTTCGATTCCAGTGTCCACATAAAATCGGATGCATATAGCAGCATATTACTTTGGAGTTCCTTTGCAGTGCCCTGGTGTGCCCATTCACTATCTGTCTGCCTCTCTCTGTGTCTCTTTATGCCTTCAAATAGATAAAATATTAAAAGAAAATGTAAAATGGAAAATAGAAAAAAATAGATGATCAGTGATTGAGACCAGAGATCAAATTTTTATTTCATTTTTAGGTAGTCAAACTATCCATTAGAACATTTATCTGCTCAGCTCCCAATGAGCAGAAAGGATTTTTTTCTGAAGATATTCAAGTATGAGATCTTCCTATCTTATTATCTTTTGTATAAGCTAATGCTCATACATTGAAGATCATTCCTAAGGGAGCTGAGTAGGTGGTTCAGCAGTTATAGCTCTTTCTTGTGAAGCCTGTGGCCTCTGGCTTCACTTCCTAAACCACCCACGTAAGCTGGACATAAAAAGTGATGGAAGTATCTGGTGTCCCTATGCAGTGGCAAAAAAACCCACATGTGTATACACACACATGTAAATAAATAAAATTTAAAAAGTATTTCATATCTGTATTTTATAGCTAAATATATGCCATTTCTATATGCCCGCTCCCCTTTCTCCTCATTTTCAAACAAATGATTCAAAAGTTGAGCCTCAAGGAAAGCACACTGAATCACTTCCTAGTGAAACTCTTCTCAAAGTATATTCAAATCACCCACTGTAGAGTTTGAGAAAAGCCTGTCTTCCTATATTTCCTTCTTTACTCATTTAATATCTTTTCCATGTAGTTTCTAATCACTGTCTCTTGTTGACAAAACAATAGCCCTAAACTACTCATTTCACATCTCTCAGATGCTGTATCTTCAAACCCAAAATCAACAAATCAGCAAATGAAACTAGAGCATCTGATCTTTCAGTTATTAATATTATTGTTTTAATTTGAGACAAGCTCTCAGAATGTTGTCCTGGCTTTGGAAACATGATCCTCCCAACTCTACAGTGCACAAATTCATTCAGCTTAATATTCTTCAGTTTGGTTCAATATTTAATGATTATTTCATTTTCAGAAAATTAGTAATTTTATATATTTCACTACCTTTGCACTCATATTATAATGAATCTCACATCATTAAAAAGCATGCTAAATAGATTTAAATAAAAGTCAAGTTTTGATAAAAAAAACCCTCCAAATTAAAAAAAAACCATAAAATTACAAACACAAATTTGTCTTTGAGCCAATATAGCAAACAAGTTCCCCTAAGAAAGAAAATGCATAATTTTAAATACATGTATAGGTAACCAGAATAATTGATTATTATATTATCTAGGTATAATGAAAAAATATACCATAGGAGAGACTCAAGGCCATTCAGGACTAATAGTAGTTCATTAGTGTGTGGTTTTGTTTTGTTTTTCTTTTAATGTGCTCATGCTTTCGTGACTCATCTTGATATATCAATTATTATATATTCTTGAAAAAGAGAAAACATCTTCAGCTAGTTTTTAAATCTATACTCATTTTACATAAAAGGCTACCTTGTCAGAATCATATCAGCAATGACTACCTCCCATGCTAGGAGACCCATAGTTTAGTTCTCATAATTCTGTTCTGTTGTGTCAAGACAAATCTTTCCTCACAATATGCCATCATTCTGCCCTTAGAATTTTCATATGTAATCCAAGGTGAGTACTCACCATCTACTAGGGATAGCTCATGAAAACCCTGGGAACCTTGGCTTCTGGTATACTGTTTCAGTGTGAAAATTGTAGCATAAGTGTCTTTTTATTTTGATTTTATACTTAGATATTTCACTTTACAATGTCTGAAGAAGTACTCCTATGATTGAAGATGTTTGATTTAGACACTCATTTGGCAAGTCCATTCTATATTTCAGATAACTTTCATATTTAACCCTGTCCCTTGCATGACTATGACAAGCTCCTAATTCCCTAATTTAATGATTACCTGGAGTGATTTTACCAACCAGAGGAAATATTTCTCTTTGTTTTGCTCTAGACAACATGACAAAGATCTTGCTAAACTCCCAAATGCACCAGACAGATCCCCACTGCATTTGCTGATCCTTAGTGTCAGTAGTGCTCAGACTGAGAAATACTTCCCAGATCCTAGTCCTCTAAGATTGTTTACAGCATCCTAAATAGTTTACTCTTAATTTTATTTCCTTGAGAGATTTTTCAACTAAATTTTCTCTCAATAATCACCATCTTATTTCTGCTAAAGTATTGATTAGGATGGTAGTTTGAATGTATAGTCCCATAGACTCATGTTAAAATTGAGCTTGCAACTTGAGCCCCCGGCAGGCAGATCTCTGATAGAAGGAGTGGGGGAGTAATGCCAAGGGTGATTTTGGAGTCCAGCCCTAAGGTGTGTGTGTGTGGCCGATTCTTGAGGCTAGCCCTTAGATGTGTGGAGTGCAGTTTGGAGCTCTGGCAATTCATGCTCTTTGGTGCTTGCGGCCTGTTTCATGGTGTGTCTCTGCTTGGATCTATGGAAATGAGCCAACTTCTTTCGCCATGGATGGTGTTCCCATGGGATTTTTAATCCTGAAATGATTCCCTTTCTCCTATATACTGCTTTTGATTGAGTGTTTTGTGCCAGCAATGAGATCATCACTGAAACAATTGGTATTTGTATTCCTCAATTTAGACTTCCATCAAGAACCTATCTCTCCTATTTGTTATAGCTGGAGCCTCATCACCCTTCACGAGACTCGTGTTCTCTCAACACTTTGATTGGGACAAGTCACAATCCTTCCAAAATATGTCTGGAAGACTAACTACTACTCTGTCATGTGTGGTGACTATATGATTTCAATTATGTCCACACACTGCCTACCTCTCTGAAAAGAAACAAGTAACATATAGAATTGGAAGTTACGAAGCTCTCTTTGTTTCTGACATGGCAAATACCCAGAAAGTTCACATCAAAAAGAACTAAATGTTCCCACACTCCACACTCCCAAACAGAAGACAAAACAGTCTGAAAATATTACATTGCATCAATGCTTTTAAGCATTAATATTGGACAAATAACTTTTTTGTAACTTTGTGTTCCTCTTTTTTTCCTTTTGGAAATTTTTTGATGGAAAATGTTTTTAAAGAAATGATAATGAGAAAAGTCTGAGAAATTCTTAAAGTTCATTTATGAGAGAAAAACTCCATTTTTAAATACTATTAATATCAACTGTTTCCATTATGCTGGACTGTGTCCATTTTGACCTTAATTATATGGGCACAATCAATTTAAATCTGGCTGTGTCTCTGAAGGGCTAGTATTATGACAGAGAAACTGCATTTCTTCCTTTATAAAACAGCTCTTAAGATTTGTGATGAAAAATTTTTAGATTAAACAAGAACTCAGAGAGTAGAATATACTGGGTTTTTGACAGCTTAATTACTGAAATGAGACTCCTGAATAGAAACATTTAGGTGATTCTTTTGATTACATATGACCTCAAACACCTATTAATAAAACAAAATGTGGTTGTCAATATGAACACAATTATTTTTATTACATGAATTACAATGAGTTTTTTGGAATACAGTCATTTTCTATTTGGACCCTATGTGCTAGACTAAACACAATAAATGAAGCAAAAATAAGTAATTAAAGATAGTAGGAAATTCCATTTTTAAAAAAGCCTGAAAAGAAATAAGATAGGATGATGTTGAACATATAGGGGTGGACTCCTTTGGACTGAAATGGTTAAAAATATCTTCCTGATGAGTGGGCATTTGTATGAGCAGAGATATTTCCCTGGGATACAAGGGTAGCACAAAAATTGAACTTGCATTAGAGTCTGCAATGACTTGATGCTAATAGTCAAACAGTAATTAATAAAATATTCTAATGAAGATGTGGTCTGTATAACTCTAATAATATTTTTCTAGCAAATTATCTAATGAATTTTAAATCTTTAAGTACATAAAATTATTTAATTCTTATAAGATTATTGAAAACATTCTTCTCTCTCATCTTCATTGAAGAATGTAATATTACAATAGCTAAGAAAAAAAACAACTGAACCAGTCACCAGATAAGTAGTAAAAAAAAAAGCGTAGTTAATAAATGCCTTAACAAAAGGAAATTCTTTCATTTGAATCTGGAAAATGTGCTGTGTGAAATAAACCAGGCTATTTCTGATTATATATACTTGAAAATGATGAACTCTTAGCTCTTAGGAATTAAGTGTATTTTAATTTGCAAGTGTAGCTAGGAGAAAAAGGTAGATAAAGAAAGGAGATGATCACAGGGCACAAATTTTTATTTAGAAAAGAGGAAGAAGTTTCAGTGATTTATAGAGTAGTAAACATAGTTAATACAAATACATTGTATTTTCAAAATTTATAAATGATTATGAATATGTGTGTGTTTGTATGTGTGTGATGGAGGAAATAGAGAAAGAAAATAAAGAGTAAATTTATTCAGTTATGGGAGAGCCCAAGAGTGGTGGATGTTTTAGAAGGCTGATGCAGAAACCGTGTGATATGTCAATTTTGTTTAAAAACTTAATTCTAAGTCACATACTGAGAGAATTTTGAATTAAATGTTTTGTATCAGTCTTAGATTGATTTTATAGGGATCTTTGGGATGGATTACAGAAAGCAAACATGAACTTGAGCTTTTGCTGGAGATGAGCAAGTATATATGCAAGTGTCTGGAGGGAGCAATGTTTGGGCAATCAAGGAAACACTATGATTTTCTCTTTACTGCTGATGCTCCACTAATGAGTGATATATAAGAGAGGCATGATTCTTAATATTTCATAAGTTCTGAGAAAATGTTTGTCTTACAGTTAAGTAGGTGGCTTTTATGTTTTTGTATGTGTGCGGTGTTGATTTATGTGTGTGCACAGATGTGTGTATGGGTTCAAGTGCATTTCTGTGTACAAATGTATGGAGGCCATAAGTTAATGTAGAGTGTGCTCTTCAATTGCTTCTTCACCTTATTTCCTGGACAGTTTCTCTCAGGGAATCTAGAGGGCACAGATTCAGTTAGCCCAGGTAACACAAATGCCCCAATAATCCTGACTATTCCCAGCCCCAATTATGAGGTTTGTAAGTGTTAAAGTTACCTTCTCATGTTGCTGGCATAAAGTATCCCACCAAAAGCAGCTGATGGATTTTTTTTTTTTTGGCTTCAGAGTCTTGAGGTAAAACTCCATGATGACACAGGAAAGGATGGTGTGAGCAGAGGCTGGACATCACCTCTGCCACAGCAGGTAGAAAGCAGCAGGAGAGTGAGCCTACTAGCCAATACTGGCCACTAAGAGCTGGGAACCTCCAGGACCACCTCTAGCAACAAACCTCCTCCAGCAAGGTTTCACCTCCCAAAATGCCATCAGCTGTGGTTCAAGCATTCAAAATACTCATTTATGGGTAGCACTTGATTCTTACAACTACCATAAGGTTTCTGTAAAACAATTGTATTAGAATAAGAAATTACTTTTTTTGATTCTAGTGTCTTATACCTTTTACTAAGAAATAACCATGGCATAACTCCAAATACGTTCATGTTTCTATTGAGCTGGATATTTTCATATCAGTAAATGATTCTATGCTACAACAAATAATTATTTTTATTTGAAGCAAACATGAAGTTCTGGAAAAATATCCACATAAGCAATGATGCATTTCTTTGTATGTTGTTTGAACTTGTTCATTTCTGCTCACAATTGTGACTTTGTAATGTCATTCATTAAGCATGATATCACCCAGTTCAATGTCTTTCTTTCATAGTTCCTGAAGATTCAGAAATCAGCTTATACTGGTGATAGTATTACCTTCTTTTTATTGGCCTTTAATTGTCCTTTTTGTGAAATGTGATTACTGCTTTCAGAATTCTGCTGGGCAGAATTCTCTAAAGATTCCCAACACACTGTTTTAGGGGCTTTGAGTTATTGACTTATTTTCTTCTGTGGTCATAGTGATACTTGAATTCTATTTAGGTTTGGTTACACTAAATTTCATTTTCAGCATTCATTGAATTTTATTTGTTAAAAACAAAAAAAGAAACAAAATAAAATAAACACCATACTGAAAAGGATCCCAGACTTTTTATAAAAGAACTCCATTTATAAAAGGTTTAGTTTTTGTATAAAATTTGTAAATATAGTAATATTGAAAGATCTTTTATACTTTTCATCTCATTTACCTGGTGTTTACTTTCAAATTATTTTAGGGCATTTGTCACAAGTAATCAACTAATCTATGTGCACTTTAAAAGCAAACTATGTGGGGGAGAGCAGGACAGTGGAGCATGGTGGGAGGGGATTATGTAAATGTTTACATAAAGATTTTTTTTCTTCTAAACTTGGGACATAATTCTGATTGTATTCTCTTCTATGATCAGAGGAGGAGGTCACATTTGGTATATGGCCCATGTTCTTAGATTCCTTTGGGATATGAAAGTTCCAGAGATTTCTTGTTTTGATTTCTTTGATATGATTACATTTCACCCAGCACATATTTCATGGAAAGCCTGACAACTGTGTTTTTCAGATATTTTTCTCAACAATAGCCTCTGGCTCTGAGTCTGGTACACATCATATCATATCAAGCATGGTTATGTGGTTTCAACATTACCTATTTGTCATGGTAAAAACTTTGAAACCTGGTTGCATTTTCAAGTATTCTTTGTCTAGCACTGAGAAACATTAAATCACACCAAGAAAACTGAAACACTCCGAAGTAACCTTAGTAGTGTTCAGTGTCTCTTCTACATTAAACACTTTCATCAAGCTTTAAAATGAATGTATAGGAAATATGAAAAGTAGAAATTTAATTTTGTCAACTATTTTGTAATTTAATACTAGAAACAAAGGAATATTGAAGTGCTTCATTTCTTTACATGAAAACTCAATGAAGTTTGGGAAGGTTTGGCCACATACCGTACCACATTGCAGAGGGGCATCCCTTTCATGCTTTGTTCATTCATCGCCTTTCTAAGTGTGCTTTTGGGAAATATCTCCCAGGGCTCCTTAATAAGATGCCATGTGATGCTGTTACATTTTCTGTGACATTTCATTCTTTTCTCCACAACCACTTTCCTCAGTGTGAAAATAAGTTCTGTTTCTTCATTGATACAAGGCTAAAATTCTATCAATTTATTTTTTAACAACTTCTCCGTCTTTGTTATTTGCCTTTGCTCACTAAAATTTCATGTATTAATGCTTAATATTCTCTTCAAGTCATTTAATTTTGCATGAAGTGTTTTATTTTTCTTTTTTCTGTGAACCAAAGCAAGGTGATATCATATTTGTTTATTTGTATAAGAAGGGAATTACTTGATGTACCCACAATAATCAATCACTAATAGAAGTTTAATAAAAGGCAATACTTTGTCACATGTCAATTTTTTTATTTATAGAGTGATTTGTGGATTTTAGAGTTGGCAATATAGTTAATACTGTATATAGTCTCCCAAGATAATATATTGTGATAATCAAAATCTTAAATATGTGTTTAGATGACTGGTGATATATATATATATATATATATATATATATATATATATATATATATATGTTTAACTATGATAACTAAAATCCAAATCCACTCAAAAAAGTACTTCACAAAATGAAGAGTATATTTTTATTTGCCTCTTTAGCTCATATTTTTTGTAATATTTTATCATGGCATGCAACAAATAAAAGCCTAATTTTTTTGTAAAAAATGGCAATGTTTCCAAGATCCAGGAAATGAATGAGATTAAATTTCAGTGTTTTTACTGTCTACTGACTATAGACAACTGGAGCTCAGGACAAGTTGTTGAGATTAAATGGTGGTGGCATGTGTTCACATACTTACATAACCCACCATAGCAAACCAGGAACTATCAATCTATGTCCAGCCAAGTTCATAAGTTTTCATAGTTCTCACCTCACTGTTTGAAAATCACCAGTAACTCCATAGGAAGTACTGCCCCACTCACAGGTGCATTGTTGAGCAGAAATAAAAACAAGAATTATAGTTTATTGATATCACTTGGTTATTGTGACTAGAGGTGATAGCAACAACTAACCCAGCAGATGTTACTCTGATTCAACATTAAAAATACTATATTCTTTAAAAAAAACTCCATGCCTAATAGTCCCAGAAGAAAGCTTAATGCTCTTAATGGTAATTTATAATACCCAGACTACAGTAATAAATTCTGTTCATATATCTAATACAAAAATATCAATCACATAAGGAAGCAGAAAAAAGAATCCAAAATGATTCCAGCAATTTAAATCTACTCAGAAATTAAATGTTACAATAAGCAGATGAGAATATGAAAAGTAATTTCAATCCACCAGGAACACAGGAACATTCAGCAGGAACACAGATTAGATAGAAGATACATAGGCCAAATTTCTACCATCAGAAACTTTAATGTGTGTAATGAAAGGTACATAAGATGCAATTATTGGTTGATTAGATATCACAAAAGAAAAGAGTAAGTAGCTGAAAGCAAAAAAAATGCTTCAGTCTCTTTAATAGAATTTTTCATTACTTTGTTTTTCACACTACAAGCTTACTAATTTGTTTTAGCTATTACTTTGTATTTGTTGCTTGTTTCTTTTTTATTGTGTTACAGTGCACATGATAAACTGTACAGTGTGTCAAAATCAGGCTTCAAGCACCTACTATACTGAATGTAAGGCAACAGGAGACATTAGTGCTGTTCATCTCCAATGGGAATTAAATTAACACTGTCATGCGTGTTTCATGTTTATTCTCACAGGAATTTACAATTTCTCCTCCGATGATCCTTACATGACCCATTCCATTGGGAATCTTTTTTTAACCTATGTCATGAAATAGCATTATTTTATGTATGTTGCTGATAATATATTTGAGCATTGTTATCTGAGGAAATTATTGGCCTATATAAGAAAAGTTAATTTTTGTGGGCATAGAAGGTAAGGATAGCAGCTACTTCAGGTAATACATATTTCTACCTCTTGTTTTATTCCTGGATTGCTTTGTGACATTATCTGATCATTCTCTTCCCCACTAAAGATAATGGGCATCTTTGTTGTTGTTTGACTGCTTTTCAATTTTTTATCTTATGATTCTTTGGTTTTCTTACACATTTGTGTGTGTGTGTGTGTGTGTGTGTGTGTGTGTGTGTGTGTGTGTCCCGCAGATGTGCATACATGCGTGTATGTGTAGGCTAGCAGACACCCTTCAATGCCTTTCTTCAGAAATGAGAGGGTTTCTCACTGGCTTGGGATTTCTTCTAATAAGACAAGAGAACCCCAGGGATCTGACTATCTCTGCCTCCCCAGTGCTGAGATTACAAGTACATGCCACCACTGCTGGCTTTTACATGTGGGTTCTGGAGATAGAACTTGGAGGTCTTGCTTGCAAAGAAAAAACAAGCACTTTACTGATTGAGCTATTTCCACAGCCCCTACTGAGCACATTTTAAATCTGGGTCTTATGCTGATGATAGCCAGTATGTGACCATGAATTGCCACCATGGGTTTTTATTTTTGTGACTGTAGTTATCTATATACTTTGTTCCTTTCTCCCTTAGCTTCACTAATAAGGTGATTTGCCCTCCAGTTACATCGATGAGAGGTACATTCTCACTGTTCCCTCTTCTCAAGTGGATTCTGCTTTTAGTTTGGAAGTGTGTTTCTTGCCTTATGAGTGCCACAGAGTGGGAGAACAAAGTCCCCCAATAAGCAGAATTCCCACAGAAAAGACAGACTTCTCATGGGTTGTTCTCCTCCCTGCTTCTGTTGAACTTGCCTTTAAATTTATCTTAGATCTTGTTACTGTTGCAGAACTGATTTTATAATATTTTCCTATTATTCTTAATTGTTCTTAATTTAATTGTTCAAATAAATCCTGGAGCAAGTCTGGAAATGTTAGTCTCTTGAAAGGCTATGATATGGGTTACAAACACATTTTCACCATATATTATTTTTATTTGATTATACATACATTATTGTACACTGATTTTTGGATTATTTATGGAGTTATTTGTATCTGCCATCTGCATTTCCTCTCCTATATTCTGTCTTACTGCAAAAATTTTTCTTCATTCTTTTCTCTCTAAATCCACTTGATTTCCAAGATCTGTTTTTCTTGAAGTTTTATTCTGTTATTTTATTTACAACTATTTCTCCTATTAATTTTTTATTTATTTTCAGAATTTTATTCATATGTCAGTTTTATTTGTTTCTTTACATTCTTTTCTGAGTTCTCTTTTATTTCATTGAAATATTTGTTAACACATAAGAACAAATTTTTCATAATTTGTGATAAATCTTATTTACTTATTAATTTGTATATGTTTTTCTCATTTTTAATTTTTATTTCATCTTCTAGTAAGTTTTACAGATGTTGAACTGGCTTGTTTTAACTCATGATTAAATAAAATACGTGCCTTCTGTTTGAAGTAGGTACAGGGATTAATGTGAGAAACAGTGCAGGGTTTCTCTGAATCTGTGAATAAGATGGGAGCCATACATATTTTTTTTATTGTCCATAATGAGTTACATTGTTTAGTGGGCCAACAATGAGTTGTTATCCCCAATTCCTCATTGCCCCCCCTCCCCATCCCCAGTCAGCTGGATATCCTCCATGGGCCGTCTGGAACAGTCTTTGTGGTTTGGGACCATCTTTTTTTTTTTTTCTTTTACTTCATTGTGAAGTACATTATTTCTACATTATTTATGTGTTTTATTCTTTTACTTCATTTACTTCACCACTTATGTTGGTGGCTCTAAGGCTACTAATAATGTACAATTTACCCTTTCAGTTTCATAAATGCAGCATTTCCTATAAATAGATCTTTTTTAATTTAATCTATTCTATTTTTGTTAACTGTGAATTATTCTTTGTTCCTTCAATTGGTAAACAAGCCATCAATTTTCTGCAATGCTTTGGATTTATTCTTATTTCCTTAAAATGTTAATTTTGGTTGACCCTTGACCTCAATCAATGGCGTGAAAAGTTCAATCTTAAATTTTGATTCCTCTGAAACTGAACTACTAATAGCCTGCTGTCAACTGGATGCCTCATTGATAACATAGTGTACACTTAGGTGTTTCATAGGCAGCGGACAGTAGACAAGAAACAAGAGTGATTGGCATTTCCTGTGGCACGGTTTATGGCAGGGCATCCAGACTTCTCTGTACACAGGCCCTTGCAGTATGATCTCACACCACAGCACAGGATGCTCCTCTGACGTCATCCCAAGGATGCAGCTTGGCAGCTGTTGTTTTATGCAGTTATGATTCAATACACCATGTATCCATTTGATCAACTCTCTCAACCATGAATGACCCTATGCAATGCCTCAATGCATGCGGATGTATTTCAATAAATTTTAACTTTTGTGATGAATTTGTGCATACATTATTGTATAATATAGAATAGACTGTTACCTGCCTACATATTACAGATGAAGAACTTCCTAATATTTTCTTATTTTTTTGTTTTTTAATGCATGCAAAATTTTACAATATGTTGTAAATCTTCAAAAAAAAAAAAAAACCAAAGAATACACACCTAGTTAGCATGCACAGTCCAAACCAGTGTGTGTCAAAGGTCATCTTTTTGTGGGTGTCAAATTGAACTTGTTCAGCTTTTTCTTAGATTTTCAGCTTCACATTTTTTTATCCTCTTTGCTTTTCTTCCTGATATTTATATGTTTATAATAAGTAAGTTTCATTGGAATGTCACTTTCTACTTTTATTTTAAACAATAGTGTTGATCTTCTGTTTAATCTTTCATTTTCCTTCCAGGTGTTTTGAAGAAAGTAAAATGAAATATCAATGTATATCATCAATTAACTTTTGATAGCTATTTTAATTTTGGTAATACACTTTAGCTAGGCATTGTGATAATAAAACACGTAGAGTGTCAGTCATCAAATATAGCCTTCCTGTACACCCCTAAACCCAAACAGTGTCTATGAATTACTTTATATTTGCCTCAGCTTCCACATATAAGAGAAAATTTGGTGCATTTGTCTATGTCTGGCATATTTCCCATCAAGCAATGTTCTCTATTTCCATCCACTTTTTTGTACTGACAACATTTCATGCCTACAAGCTGAATAAGATTCAATTTTGCATTTTATGACTAATTTTTTATTCATTTATATTTTGTGGGCACCTCAACTGATTTCATATCTTACCTGCTATGAAAAATGCTGCAATAAATGCCTGGCAGTAGGTTACCTGTACTATAGGGTAGTTCTACATTCTTATAGAGAAGCTTCCATAACATTCTTTATTACGAGAGGTACATGTATGTTTCAGCAGGATATTTCTGTTTTTCTGGGTTTGAACCCATTTTATTAGAAAAAAATGTATTATTTACTTATTTGAGCAAAAGCAGAAAGGAAAGAGGGAGGGAGAGAGAGAGAAGGAGAATGGGTTTGACAGGGTATCCTGCCCTGCAAATGAACTGCAGACACTTGCAGTCATCTCTCCAGCCTTGAATGCATTTTTCTACCTCTACCTCTTTAGGGCCTCAGGTCTTCTAAAATGCCTATTTAACACTGATTTCTTTTCCAGCTATGATGCTAAGTTAATATTGGCTTGGCTATAACCAATCAGATATAGCCATTGTCCTTTCTTGAAGATTAATTTTAAAAAGGTAAGAAATAAAAAATATGCCCTTTCCTCCTTTCTGTTCAACTACCTTTTCTAAAGTTATCATTTCCAGCAGCTGCAGCAGCTTCATTTTCTGTGTGTGACCATGTGTACATGTGAGCACACACATGCTATGACAAAGTCTGGAGATCACAGTGGAACCCTGAGTGCTAGTCCTTGCCTTCCACCTTTATTGAAGTATGACTTGCTCTTGTTTATCCATGCAAAGTCTAGGCTTGCTGGCTCCCAGGATTCTCTCATTGCTGTCTTTCTCTCACTGTAAGAGGGCTGGGATCTCACATGCTCCCAAGCTACTGTGTCCAGCTGTACATGGGAGCTGGGGATAGGAACTCATGTTGGCATGCTTACACAGCAAGAACTGTACCCACTAACTAGCTCTGCAGACCACTCCTTTCACTTTGCACACTGGGCTATTATGGAGTCTAAGGTGACCTTGTACCCTCAAACACATGATTACTTGCAAGACTGCCACATTCAATTCAGATATGGATTTTTTGAACCAGAAAAATTTTACATAAGAATTGTTTAAACCTTTTGTAGACTTAGTTCCTTCTTTTATACAATACAAATAGCATTGTATTAAAGCCAGCTCATGCCTATTTATAAGACACTTGTTATTTTCAACACCATGGAGTAGTTTTACATTGAATGTGGTGTGCCCATTTTTTTTATATCCCACAAAATTTGGAAAGAGCTGTAAGTCTTATCTCTTGCAACAAAAGATTTATCTGACAAAAAGTGTTCCAGCTCACCAGTATAGAAAATATTTTTTTTACAAAAAACTAAATTAGAGCAGAGCAAAATCATTTGGGGGCTTCATTTGCTTCATTTCCTGCCATGTTGTTAGTGATCAGTAGCCTCTTCCAGCCCTAGCCTAGTACCATAGCTCTGCTCACTCTGCTATTCACTGAGTTCCTGCAGCCAAAGGACATTTCTTAGGGATTGCTTCATTGTTCCTATACTGACCTTGACTCAAAACTGGATAATAATGCTTTCCTGCTTCTGACTTAAATTAATTTATTTTCCTGTCACACAGCTCCTCAGTTATTCCATTCTCTCAGGCATTTTCTTACTGCTGACCTCTGTGGCTTGAAGCATTAATCAATCTCTTCTCAGTGTAATTGAACTTCTCCTAGTATTTTTATAGCCTCTGTTTTTTCCCAACTTTTCAAATGCTCTTTCTCTTTATCTTTTTAATCTGCAGTACTCATCGTGAGTCTAAAAATTAAAATGCGCTGAAGCACATTAATTATGAGTATCTCTGCCTTATATTTAGCTAATTTAACACTTTCTTGTGAGGAAAATGAAGTGATGGATTTCACAAGTGAGAGGGAATTTTCTAGCTAATACACATCAATTAGGATTTTCCTGAGAATAAATTATATTTTTGTGGGGCTGGAGAGATGGAACAGCAGTTAAGGTGATTACTTGCAGAACCTAATGACCTGAATTTATTTCCCAATGCCCTTGTTAAGGCAGATTCTAAAAGTGCCACATACATCTGGAATCAGTTTGCAGTGGCTGGAGGCCCTAGGCACCAATTCTCTGTCTCCTATCTCTCTATTCTTGCATGTAAATAAGATATTAAAAAATAAATTCTAATTTGTATAACGTGTGACCTCTGAATAATGAGTCAATTAAAAGTGTTTCTTACACTGTAAAGCAGCCCATAAGAAGCAAATTTTATTAAAATGGGTTGCATCAGAGCTTTCATTCCAGCAGCTACAGACTCCCAAGTTGAGGTGCATTTTACATTTCTTTGGAAAATGGAAAAATGATTTCAAGTCATTCATAAAATGAGCTTAATTCTAAGTGTAAGCCAGAGTAATTTACATTAAAATTTTCAGATACAGAATTTCACCGATATTCCGTATGAATTATTTAAAGCTAGATTTTATTTTGAATGATGCAGGTTGGTTGGTTAGTTAAGCTTCTAGGCAAGGTCTTATGTTGTAGCCCAGGCTGACATACAACTCATTATGAACCCCAAACTAGTCTCAAATTCATGGTATTCCTCCTGCTTTCTCTTGAATGATGGATTATATTAGTGAGCCCCATGCTTGGTTAGAAGTATGGTTTAAAGCCTGAAATATTCATTAGCCTGTTTATTACTGCTTTATATTATCTTTTATTTTTTTTGCTTACTTATGTGATGTTGTATACATGTGTTTGCATTTTCCTGAGTGGACGTGTCTGTGTGGATGCATGTGCATGTATGTGCATGTATGAGGTGAATAGATCAATCAACCTCAGGTATCTTCCTCAGTTTCTTTCCAACGTACTACATTTTAAAGTTATTAGTTAATTTGAATGCCAAAGTGTTTGTGTTTGTGTGTTTGTGTATGTGTGTATATGGATGTGCTAAGGCCTCTTGCTGTTGCACACAAATGCCAGACACATTCCACTTTTTGTGTCTGGCTTACGTGGGCAGCATTGGGATTGACTGGGTCAGCAAGCTTTGCAAGCAAGCATCTTTAACAAGAAGCCATCTTCCCAGCCATTCCTCCTTATTTTTATGAGACAAGGTCTCTCAATGAAACTAGAGCACATAGATTTTGCTAAATCAACTAACCAGCAGGCCCGGTGAATCCTTGCCTCTGCTTCCCTGGTACTGAGATGGTAGGTGCTCAACAATGTACCAGATTTTATGAGAGTCCCAGGGATCCACAGTCAGGTCCTCACGGTTGCAAGGCAAGCCTTCATGGATTTAGATATCATTCTCACTGAACTACGATGCATTATTTGCAGTCAAATACGGAGCAAAACGTTTATTTTCAATGAGGCCTTGGAATATTATTGGGGATTGGTTAGAGTGCCATTTGCTCACCTCCTGGGCTCCTTGGGTCTTAAATAACCCACTGGAATTGGGCGCTGAAGAACTGCAATGGCAAGGTCTTCACACCTCCAGTTTCATCAGTTAATGGATATGGATGTCCTGTGAGATGTGGACCTGTAGCTAAGCAGCATTGTGAGGTTGACGGATTCCAGAGACCTGAAGCAAAATTCAGTTCTCCCATGGGGGACTGGGGCTAGTGATCCTCTGAACTAACTCAGGTGAAAATTTTAGTCATAAGGTGTTCACTAAAACAAGTTTCAAGAGAAAAAATGTGTCAGGATTAAAATCCTATATAACAGTGTCTCACAATTAATATGACTGAGAGAATCACAAATTCCAAAGGACAGAAAGTTGAAGCAACTTCAGACAAAATATATATCACAAAAAAGGCATACTTGCTTATATACTGCACACACCAATGACAATAAACTTACCAAATATATATATATATATATATATATATATATATATATATATATATATATATATATATATGCATGTATATATGCATATATATGCATACTTGAAATATGTTTTCCAAGAGTGACACTTTTTAAACAATAATTTTAGTAAAGATGAAATAAGTAGTAATTTTAAATAAAATTTATGAATTATTTTAGAAATTACATTAGTGGTTGTCAGGAAAAGAACAACTTTCATTGTTGCTATTTTGGGTTTATGACATAGGATCTTACATTGTACCTAAGCAAGTCTCAAGTTCAAAATCCTCCAGCCTCAGCCTACCAAAGCAAGGATGTCAAATGTTGGCCACCTTACCAGATAAAATACCTACTATATCATAACCAAAAATTATTTTGAAAAATGTCAAGGAGATGTACATGTTTAACATTGATTTTAATGTGCATATGAGGCTTATCACATATAAAATTCATCAATATTACTTTTTATTTTGCAGGAAAGATGTATAGAAAGTACCATTTGACACATTAAATATTTTCAAAAATGTACCTAAAGTAGAATTTGCCACTGTATTTTCATTTGTACTACTCAGTGAAATTAAATTCATAGCTGTATGCAAATATCATCATTATTTCTTTATAGGACTTTTGCTTTATCCCAGCTGGAATTCCATTCCTATTAAACAGTATAACCCTCTGTATTCCTACCCCATCCTATCAACCAAGATGCTATTTTCTATCACAGTGAACTTGTGTTTTAGATACCTCATTTCAGTGATCTCTTAAATATTTGTTTCTTTGTTTCCTTACTTAGAATACTGTTGTCAGGATTGACACATTCTATGATATTTCTCAGAACTCCATTATCATTATTGATCTATGGTCTCCTTATGTGGGCCAGTTGAGTTTGATTTTATGTGCTTCATGCTTCAGCATTCAATTGCTTGGAACACAGGGTATGCCGCCATGTCTGGCTTGTCATTCCTTTTTTCAAATATCTTTATTATGAATAAGTATACACACTGTATGACCAAATCTTGTGAAGGTGTCCCCATTTCCCTCCTCTCTGTCACCTATCCATTGGGCTGTCCAGAAGGTAGGAGGTTATGAACTGTTCCAGAGATAGCCAGTTTTGTTGTTGTTGTTGTTTTTGTTTTCCTTCCCCCTTATGAATTGTTGCTGAGGGGGACAATGTCTCTGGATATTCTCCCCCACTGTGTCTCTTACATTCTTTCCATTCCCTCTTCCATTCATTTCCCTGAGTCATAGTGGGTGAGTTTTGAGTCTGCTTTGTTGTTGAGATCTTAAGTATCTCTGGATCTTTGCCCTGGGATGTGTTGGGTATCCTTGGTGTCTGTCTCCATTGACCATTCATGGGTTATCAGACTTGCTCTGGTGATTGGTCTCCTGTGTGTATTGTCACTTTCTCTAAGGTTCCATTTGGACCAGGGGTGGTTTGTCTCCTACCAGAATGTCAGCCATCATTTAATGTCTTGTTGGTGGAATTGAGTTGTCATTCATTTTTAAGACCAAATGGTATTCCACTTGCTGTATGCAGAGTATCTCTTTATGAACCCCAGGGTCAGGTGCACATGCAGACTCTTGAATGTCAGTCACCATGTACATGGTGTGCCAGTGTCTGCTCAAGTTCTTGCTTTCAGTTCTCCATGCACATGCTTACCAATGGGTTTAGCTGTATTATAAGCCAGTTATGTACGTACCTTCCTGTGGAGTAATCACATCCTCACTCCAGTGCCTGCGCCATTTCCGATGTCCTCCAGCCGTGTACACAGACTCACTTTCCCCACCTTCTAATCAACATTGGCTCTTGTTTTGTTTTTCTCCTGTTTTGACAGCTGAGGCCTCTTTGTGGTTTGAATTTTCCTAACACTTAGTGAGGCTCTGTGTGTTTTCATGTGTTCATCTGTTATTTGTTTGTCATTTGATATTCTCCTGAAATTGTTTGTTATTTTGTTGTGCTTCTTACTTGAATTTCTTTCTTTGTTAACGCTTCCGTTTTTTAATGTGAATTGAGAATTTGTTTCCCTGTGCTTAGCGTTTCTTTATTGAGGTAATATACTTGTTAGATTAACATTCTCCCTCTGGTCCCTAGTTTATTTTATTATTATTATTTTCATAACAACCATACATTAAAAACTATTTCCAACCTTCTTGGGCTAAAATGTGAAACTAAAATAACACAGTTATTGCAAATACTTTTTTGTAGATATCTTTCGACAGACAGTTGAGACCTCACCCTGGTAACTCTCCCAAATGTTTATGAGAAAGTGATTTAATCTCTATGACTTCTGATTTGAACATGATTTAAAAAGAGTACTTAGGTCAGTTTATATTTGATACACCATTTACATCCTATAATTCTGTATTAACACTGGTGACAAAAAAAGAAGGTAAAAGAAAAATGCAGTTAAAAACTACTACTGTTGAATTATTTAAACTTCTATAAATCTCATGAGAAATATTTTAACTATTTTGTTTTTATTTTTTAATACATCTAATAGAGTAATATCACATGTTTGGATGGGTTTTTACAAATTCATATTCCTTTCCTCTGGCATACATATTTAGAATACTCCTGTTACCTAGAAATTCACCTGTCACTCTGCCCAGTCAGTCCACCTGAAAACTGAGTACTACATCATGGAAAAGGGTGTGCAGAGCACCTGTTCTTTTGTATGTTGCTTCTTTTCTTGGCATATTGTGGGGGATGTTGAATGCTGTCTTATAAATCAATGATATATTAATGCATATTGATGAGTGTTTTTCTATTATGTTGATCTATCAAAGTTGATTTATTTAGTCCTGCTAATGGGTATTTTATGTTCTTTTTTTCTTATATGTCTGTGTGGTGATATTTTTCAAATAGATGAAAGTACAGTTTGGGGTATGCATGAGATATGCCCTTATTGTAACAATTTTAATATTATGAAGTTAATATATGTAAATGTTAACAGGATCACTCTTACTTTATGAGAACTGCAAACATTCAATGCCTTACATTGAACTGGTTCTACCAGTGACTTTAAATTGTTTAGTCTAAAAGGTGTATAATATTATTTCTATGTGATCTGTCTGTGTTTGAGAAATGTCAACCATTCAGAGAGAGAGAGAGAGAGAGAGAAAGAGAGAGAGAGAAACTCTAATGTTTCTATTTATAACCTTGTAGGGTCAAGGCCCTTGTTTATACCTTAGGACATTATTTGGTCTTATTTACTTCTATAGACGGCTCCCAGCCCTATCAATATGTAGCACTTCTAAAATATAATAAATGAACATATGAATTTGTGAGATAAAATCAATAAAATCCACGATACATCTTTCCACTGATTCCTCTTATCTATGAACATGATATCTTGTTATTTCTTTATTGCCACAAGGTTTAAACTTTTTAAATTTAAATTCTATTTTTTAACTTTAGTAAAGGTATTTTACATATATCACATTACAGTTTTCTCTAAGTTTTGCATTTTTCATGTTGTCTCCCTGAAATGTGTTAGTATGCCCTTTTCCCACAGGCTTGATGCTGGTATGTTCAAATATAAATCATTTTATATTTGACATGGAATATTGTGACCTTGATTCATTTATTTATAAACTCTACCATTTTTGAGTATATATATATATATATATATATATATATATATATATATATATAGGAATTTGGTAGTCATGTAAACATTGTATCTAAATGAAGACAATTGTATGCACTTCTCTTTCCTTGCCTTCACCTCCTCTTCATACCCCTCATCCCTTCTTAGCCCATCTTGAACAGTTATGTTCGAATATTGTTAAATATGTTATGGGCAGATCAAATTAGACACCTACTTTTAGGGTTAAAGACTCTTCCTTTCATGGAATAAAACTCCTTAACCAAATATGCATAGGGAGACAAATTTAGTGAAGGTAGCCTGACATGGAGATTCCGTGGTTGTGCAAGAGAAGAAAATCCATACTGCAGGCATCAGACAGCTATGGGATGAGTGAGAGCAGGGGAACCCAGTGTCCACCCAGCACAGTGGCCCAGTGTGAGCTACAGGAAAGCAGAGAGAGGAGGGCTTCCAAGCATGGCAGAGCTCAGCTTGAGATTCTAGAAGAAGGACAGAAATGTGAAGTCTCCTGACAGAGAAACCTGTGTTCAAAATTGTTTATGTGACGGAGGACAGATCAAATAAGTCTGTATTGAAGAATCATTTCAGCCACTTTTGCTTTCATGAAAGGGATTAAAATCAGGAAAGAAGACAAGAACCACAGTCTTTTCTGTAGTTTGGATAGAAGTTGGAGATACTGGGGTGGATTTTTGTATTTTAATATTTATATATATATAAAATTCATCTTTGATTGCTAGGGCTACTAAATAATTCTAATAATTATGATCATACTTAGAGCCCTGAATTTTGCTTCTGAGTAAAAATTTGATTAAATGATCCAGAAGTCTTCCTTTTCAGTTTGTTTGTGTTTTGTAATGTAGTGAGTATATGTGTTTGTGGCGTGTTCTGTATGCTGTGTTATATTATGTGCATGTAATGTCATGCTGCATGCATGGTATAGTGTGTTGTTACATGCACTCATCTGTGGCAGGAGACACTTGCCTATAGTGACCAGATCAGAAAGTCGGTGTTCTAATGCATCACCCTTCTTCTGGGCTGACTTTTGAGCCAGAGTCACTGTATTCATTCCAAAATTTGTGGAGCACCAATAATTCTCAGGTCTCTGCTCCCTTGTGGGACTGGGGCCTCAGGTGGCATGCCTGGCAACAACTAGCTGTTTACATGGGATCTGGAGATTGAAATCTGACATTGTCAGACCCTCATGCTGTGCAGGAAGTGCACTCAATTACTGACCCTACTCTCAAGTCCCCAGAGGCATTTAAGATGGAAGATGATACAAGAGAACTAACAGACTCATAGGATTTAAGCATCAAAATAGACAACAATAATGAAGAGTTAGAATCCACTGTAGGAGGCAGGCAAGAAATCCATTTATTCACGAAAATATGTTATTACCCAATTAGGGGGTTAGAGGTTTCTTATGAGAAATGAGATGTTTTATATATATTTAATCTTTCATAAAATATGTATTACATATACATAGAAAATATAAAGTTTCCAGTGTGGAAATATTAACCAATTTAATAAAATATAATAAGCAAAGACAGAAACTGAAACCTGAGCATTATTTTATTATGAAAGATAAGTGGAAAATATGTTTGTAATTTAAATGAAATCTGATAGTCAGATTCCAATAATATGTCAACATTGCATTATTTGTTTTGTTTGATGAATTGAGATTGTGGGAATGTCTCAAACTCAAGAGTAAGCCTTCTGTAAGGTTATTACTTGCTATCAAAGAATAAGAAAGTCTTATACTTTAAATTACTTTCTATAAGTGTGTGTTTCAAAATTCTTGCAGAATGATGTTCCCTTTGACTTTCCAGAAAGCATACTTATGTCTGTAGATGATTACAACTGGTAAAGAGTTGTACTCCTCAGGGAAAGGAGAATGGATGGTTTTGGGTATTAAAAATTAGGGGTAAGTCATTTTGTCTTTCTAAATCCTTGAGAGTGTTAACTATTGAAAGCTTTGCACAATACAAAGTTTAGAATTTGCTTAAACTAAAACAAATATGTTTAAAGCCAAAGTCATGTGACTTTATTATCAATGTGATCATGGAAAGATCATTTAGTTTATCATTTTAATTAATACTTTATCATAATTTAATTGGCACAATTAAATGATGAAATTTGGAATATCATTTGTGTTTACATCTTTATGTTAATAACACAACTGCTAAATTAAGCATATAAACTAGTGTGTATAGGAAGGGAAGATAATATATATTTTAAATTATTTAAATATATTTGATACTGACTTAAAGAAATATATTTTTAAATTATTCAGTTACAGTTTCCACATAGCATGCACATATGAAATTGTAATTATAGTTTTGTAGTTATATTTTTAGGCTTACTTGGTCAGTATTTTACTTTCTCTCATTTTGATTTTTTTCTCATCACAATAGTATTTATTAAAGATTTGTATTTTAATTTTCAATGTATACTGTTTCATATTGTATGTGGAGGTATGTTTGTGTGTGTGCACATGTGTGCAGGCATAGGTGTGAAGGTAAAAAAACAACCCTATGTGCTATTCTTCACCCTTCTTGGTACCTTGTTTCTCATTGGCCTGGAGTTCACCAAGTATTCTGGACTGACTGGTCAGTAATCCCCAGGACACAGCTTATTTAGCCTTCCCCCATCTCCCTAATTCTGGGATTACAAGAGCATACAACACACCTTTTTTTTTTTTTTTACTCACATTGTGTTTGTTCTGTGGTTCAAACTCAGCTCCACATTTTTGCAGTGCAAACACGTTACTGACTGAACTTTCTGTCCAGCCCTTCTTATTGTACTTAATTGTTGGATAATATTCTGTTTTAAATTCACCTAACAAAACAGAAGAGACACATCATCCCCATGTAGGATGATGGTTGTTTAACTAGAGTCTGGGTCAGGTATATACTTTCTGTGTTTGATTTTTTTAATCTTTTTTCCTGTGCATGACCCACAGTATAATACAATGTGAGTGCTACCCTCCACCAACCTCAGTCCTAATCTCCTGTTAGTTACTATGACCACAGCCTCCTATAATACCTTGATTTGTTTATCTCAGATTCAGTATGTAGTGTTTTAGGATTGATCTGATCTTATTGTTCCCTCCGTGCGGTGGTTTTTAATTTGGTCTAATTTCTTATTCTAAACAATCTGCATTTCCTCCTAAAATATGGAAATTTCCAAACACTTTATGTCATCTGCTCTCACAGGCGGTATGGATTTGTTTCTTACAAACACTGTTGCAGTCTTTCATTTCACTTTGTGTTGTGCAAGCAGAGGTTTGAAGAAATGAAGATTTGTCTCATAGAATGATCACAGGGAGGAAGAGGGCAACAGATGAAAGCAAAGGTTTCATTTTGAACTGAACACCAGGCAAATGGTGCTGACTTGAAATTCAGAGAAAATTTATTAGCAACATCCCTCAGATGAAATGGGAGCTACTATAAAAATATGAAAGTTTTACAACGATCCCAGGGATTGCATGGCTTTCGAGTTCTTGCCCTTAAATCTACTCGGCACTTTTCCATGACAAGGGTTATCATTTCTGCTATAGGATGAGGAAATTTTAACTTTGGAAAGTTTGCTATTGCAGCTATCATTCAAATCTACAATTCTGTAACAAAAACACTTGGATTCTTTCTTTACATTATGTATATTAGTTAATATATATTCTATATAAGATAT
Organism: Zapus hudsonius; assembly: GCA_004024765.1. Taxonomy (NCBI): domain Eukaryota; kingdom Metazoa; phylum Chordata; class Mammalia; order Rodentia; family Dipodidae; genus Zapus; species Zapus hudsonius. The sequence goes on from PVHP010003261.1 coordinate 72,404, forward strand.
CAACAGATAACTATGATTCTATTTTGCTTTACTGTCAGGGATCTGATCAAGTACACACATTTATCAGATATAATTTTTCAGTCTGGCTTTGTTTTAGACAGATGACCATTTTTAGAGAAAAATAGCTGTGTAGATTGGTAGCCATGATTCCTTGAAGGCATGCTCTAATCTCCCAGAATCTCACCATAGGTGTAAATTCAACAATCATGTCTATTCCTGTAAACTGTAATTTTAGAATCAAAATTAGGAGAATGTGAAATATGTCCCTCCCCCTCCAAAGGTTCAGAGTTACTACAACTTGTGATAAACATCATTGAAATAATATAATAGCTGTTAGTAAAGATCAGATTTAACTAATAACTGGTTTAATTATACAAGAGAAAGTAGAATACTAGTGGAAAAGTAACATATGTAATGATTATAATTTGGTCATGTGCTTTGCTCCTGTTTGGGATACATTCGTAGCATATTTTCTTGTGTGACTGTTTGTAGTGGTTTGATCCAGGTGTCCCCCACACACTGAATGCTTTCTGAATGATCAATCCCCAGCAGATAGGAGGTTGGATATTGAAACCTTATTGGAGCTGTTTTGTTGGGGGTAGACTTATGGGGGTTATAAGCCAACTTCCCTTGCCAGTGTTTGGCACACCTTCCTGCCCCTGTTTGCAGTGTTGTGGTGGAGGTGATGTCCACCCTCAGCTTATGCCATCGTTTTCCCTGCCAGGATGAAACTTCCCCTAGAGTCTGTAAGCTATAGCAAACTCATTCTTTCCATTAGATGTCTTTTGGTTGGGTTCTTTGTCTGAGCAACCAGAATGCTGACGACAACACTAGTCAATATTTCTGATCTATATAAACCAAAGGAAATAAGTATAATAACTGAAACACACAATTGAAAAGAATTTCAGATGAAACACCAGTATCTTATTTTAATGAATCAACAAATAGAATATCAAATTTCTACCTGGACAGCTAAAATAATAGATTTTTGAAAAAAATAAACTAAAATTTTAAATGAAAGGAAGACACCAATAGTTAGATATTCACAGATTTAAAGATATGATGGAAAAAAGCCTGACAAATAACATAAGAAGTGGTATGAAAATAGCAAATATTTAAAAAGTCACACTTCACATCAAAGAGTATGGCTACCCATTCAACTTGTTTTCCAGCCAGATGAAACATAGAAGCAGATAAAATCCATCCCATAAAGTAAAGGAAAGGAATAAAGTATTTTTTTCTAATAACATTTCAATAAGTTAAACAACTCCAAATGAAAACTCTTTTCAGTTTTTGAATAGGAATTTAAACTAGACTGTACTGTTTGTTGATCGAGAAATCCTGGACCTTGCTTACATGTATTAACTTTGACTATAGTCCTTTTTAAAAAAATCACAAATTTTAGTTTTCACCTGTCTCATTATTTATGCAAAATTGGTCTGCTTTTGGTAATACTTAAACCTCAGCTTCACTGGGCTGGAACCTGTTGCTTTTCTCTTACCTCCTCATTGAAGCTGCTATTTCATCTAGTAAATGCATTTTTCAAGATAGTTTTGTAGTTTGAACTATTCTGATGCTAAAATTTCTGAACAAATTTCTATGCATTGGATATTGACCAAAGATCAAATTATGTGAATTTTTAGTGTCAAGAGATGCCTGTTGTCTCCCAAATAGAGAAAAAAGGGGGGATGTCTCACTTAAATGGGAAATGGTATTGGATTCTATCCACCAATTCATTTCTACAAAGACAAATTAAAATATGTCTTTCAATATGTATCTTCAAATACCACAGTTATTTGTGTTCACAGATAATAAAGACTCAAGATTCAAAATTCTGAAAACAATTTAATGTCTCTAAGAATTATCTGACTGAAAGATCCATTAAAGTAAATAATACAAATTCAAAAAACACCCCAACATCACTTAACTCCAGTCATAATGATTGTTTAACTCATTATTATTTTTAAATAACCATATATATATATATATATATATATATATACACAAGTATGTGCACACAAATATATGTAGAGAGGATTACCTTCCCCTGATGAGAAAATAATACCCTGATAAATGACATGAGTTAAAGCTCACATTGAAACTCGTCACAGAGGAATTTCTGAAATCCTATGCCATTGCACACTAGATTCTTAGATATGACAAATACATTTTTTTCAGTTAAAATGAATATATATGATATATTTATGTCCATCTTTCTATTTTATCTACACATAATTTTTTTCTTATTCAGCTTCATTTTTTGAGGTGTGCCATAAATTTTGCTTTCTTTTCAGCTATATTCAGAAACCCTTCAGTTATTGAGAATTATATTAAAAAGTAATCTCATTTAAAATAAGTCATGTAGTCTAAAATAATCTTGTAAAATGATTTGTTTTTATAAAATTTTATCCATATAATATTACCTTAATAAATTGATTTCAACTTAATTAATTTCAATTCACTGTCATGTTTTCTTTTTTGGCAAACAAAAATAATAGACTTATAAACTATTTGAAATCATGGATGTTTTGTAAAATTAAGAATCTGGGTTATATCAATAAATAATTAAGTATTAATATTTGATTTCTTTATAAGAATTTTTTTTTACTCCTGGACAGGCCTCATTCTAAGCAAGTATTACAAAGTTTTTCCACAAATAAATATGTTTGTGAAATATTATATATAAAATATTAAAAGAAATATATATATAAATACATATCTTGCATAAAACAGACTTGGCTACATATTTTTTGCTCATAAATATAAATACTTCACAAGGTCACCTATTAAACATAATAAACATTTTAAAACTCAAATGTCTTTATTATACATTATACTTATTTGATTGCATTCAATTTGAAAATTTAATATTTCCCCCTTTTCTCTGTTTATTTTGCTTAACAATAAACAGAATTTTAATATGCAAAAAGTATTGTATTCTCATATTTGGTCTGATTTTAAAAACTTGAATTATGAAGGTGGCTAAAATTTTACAAAATGTAAATTGCAGTATGTATGTCTCCAAGGGTTGAAAACAATTACATTTAGTTCTTGCTTGAGAGAAATGATATGCATCATTACCTGCATTTTTAATCCATCCCATTCATCTTATTTTGTTTAGTGACTCTGTCAATTTTTAAGTAATTGTTCAATTCAACAGGGAATATATTATTGGAACAAAATAAGTTGCAGATGCTGAAGGAATTATTTGTTCTCAGATTAGATAGAGATGCTTGTTGTTAACCTTGGGCATTTTTATTTTAACGAACCAGAAATTGTGACTATGAACTCATCTTATTTTCTTTTCCCTTGATTAATGAGTATAGGATACTTGCAAACCATTTGGAGGAGAAATTAAATTAAACTCTGAATTTTTTATGGTGTGTTGTCTTTATTTTCATGTGAAAAGGGTTTGGGATTACAAATGCAATTAAGCATGAAATTATATGGAATTATTTTGAGCACTTATTTTTTCAGGCAACAATTGGTTCCTATTTACTAAAAAACAGATGGATATAGTTGGAAAATGAATAAGAACCTTGGATATTTAAGTTAAAAGTTCTTAAAAAGAATAAAGGAAAATACCATTTTTTTCTTTATTGTCTATTAAAGTAAATTAATAGTAATACACAAAAATAGCAAAAACAAATAGAGTTCTTGGCATGGTGGTGCATGCTTATCTCACTGCCTGGAAAGCTAAGATATAAGGAACAGTGTATGTTTGAGGCCAGATTAGGCAACATCACAGTGAGTTCAAGGCCAACCTTGGTTAAAACAGAACTTGTCTCTCTTTCACAAACAAAAGCCCAGACAAACAAAACAACAGCAAATATAATATCATGTAGAAAGCATCAGAGTTTAATAGAAAATGTCAAATCGTATTATAGTAAATAGATACAAAATATAAAACAAGAAATCATTTCTTTCTTGTAGCCCAGACTGTCCTTGAACTCAGTACGTAGCTGCTGTAACGTGCCTGGTTTATGCTGTGCTAGAGACTGACCCCAGGTCTGTACACATGCAAGACCATGCACTCTATCAACAAGAGTTAGGTCTTCCAATCAAGAAGTGAATTGTAAGAGTTCCATTTTTACCTTAGTGGGCAATTGCAAAATATAATCCTAACAAAGAAGAATCCACGGCCTCAATATCCCCACACATATATTGAAACAACATTTGAAGAAGCTGACTTGATTACTTGAACTAATTTTTTTTGTTTAAATTTTTTTATTATGTAAATAATACATTTTAGAAAAAAAGTAAAAAATAGAGCTAATGTCAGAGTGCCCCTTGGTGCTCCTCCCAAATAGTTAACTCGAATAGATCAATGGTTCCTCAGTGTACGCAAGTATTATTTTTTATCTTAAATATATGTTTATTGTCCATAATGTGTTACATTATTCAGTGGGCAAACAATGAGTTGTTATCCCCAATTCCCCAATGTCCCCTCCCCCTTTCTCAATTAGCTGGATATCCTCCTCCATGTGTCATCTGGATCAGTCCTTGTGACAGGGGACCATGGATAGCCTAGTACTCAACCTGGTCTTCCTGTCCCAAGTGTGTTGATACTGAAGGGTGCCATGCCTCTGGATAGTCTCCCACACCACGGCTCTCACAATCTTTCCGCCCCCTCTTCCACATAGTTCCCTGAGTCGTGGTGGATGAATATTAAGGCTGCATTAAGACTGTGGGTTTAGGGGTCTTTGAAGTGGACAATACCTGCAAATACATTTTAAGATATTTTATAGAATAAAATGAAAATAATCCACATTGTGTTATTTTCACGATTTAAAATTTTCTCCATGAATTGTTAATAGATACAAAATTATTTTTGTGAACAGTAGAGACCAAGCAAATGCATAATAGCGTTAGAAAGAACAAATTATGCTCAATTACTTCCTTCTGATATAGAAAGACAGAAGTAAGTTATGGGCAGGCTAAATCTTTTCTAGATATTTTGAATATTTTATAGAGTTTCATGAATATTTCATTTATATTACTAATAATTTTCTAACCACTAAATTATTTTGAAATAGTTCATGTGATTATTATAGAGCAGCTCATTCAAACAAATAATTTCTTTAAACATTAGTGGTAATAACATGTTTGTTATGTTTCTGTAAGAAAGGAATTTAGCTTTGATTTTAATTAAATCTCATAAAGAAATTTTTGAACTAATCTGTAAAATAAGTATAGTTTATATCTTTTTAAAGCTTAAAGTTCCAAGTTATGAAAGTAAAACTTAAATATGAATCGCTCCTTCACAGTTCCATATTATTTTATGTCATATCAACCCATGATTATTCTATGAACATTCATTATAGTAGCCTAATTTGTCTAAATTATTTTTGTTCCTCTCAAAAGAAGAAAACAATAAAATTCACATATATTAGGACCTGAAGGAAAAACCTGCTGTTCTAGATGATCAAAACCAATCATGTGAGGTATTTTGGGGAAGAAAAGTGGATGAGGTTGAGCATTGCAGTTTTCCAAATACACTGATGAATTTAGTGTTAAAAAAAGCTGAGGTGACTGTATTATTTTCCACCTTTTGTTTGAACTGAGAATCTCTTCAGTTTACTTTCCTGCTGTAATCATCTGTAGTGATGGTTTCCCCGCTACTACCTCCACATTTCCCAATTATACTGTTAAAAAGGAAAATTAAGCAACCAGTTATCGTCTTAAAATTGGTTCTGGCTTCCAAATTCAATATGAGCGATGAGTCTAATACCTGTGCTGGGTGATGGGTGTGGGAGCTCCTCACTTCATGTCTCCTGTTCCTGCTGGTTCTATTGTTTCCTCCAATCCCAGTAGACATATGCCAACCTGCTAGGAGACAGTTCTTCATAAATCTCTTGAATTTCTTCATTTGTAGGTATTAACACCCAATTCACTTAGATTCATCTGTATCCAGAGCAATATAAATAGGAAATGACTAAGTTTCTGCTGAGATATGAAGAAAGAAGATAAAAATTACTTGCTCCCATTCCCAGAGAAATACTGTTTATATTCAAGGGAAATGTATGTAATGTCAGAAGTTTGCTTCGGGGTGGTGGGGTTCTTGGGCTCAGTGTCTGTGAAATGTGACATAGCCCCACTTCATGTCTGCTGAGGTTGAGATGCTGTCTCACACTCAAGGCACCAGGTGCTCCCATACAAATATGAAGGTGAGGCTGTCCACTCTAGTGACAGAGTGGAAACCTGAACTGATTAGGGTCCAGTTTACCTCGGGCGGCCAAGTCCAGGTGGATAAAGATGTGACACACCAACCATAGCAGCAGCATCTACCATACCACCATGATACAACTCTCAACAGGCTTCAAATGGAGGAAAACCTAGAAAAAGCCAATATTGAACCTTTTACAAAGGCAAGAAATCTTACTGAACCAGAAGAACAAAGGAAGCAGAGCCTCATTTAATAAGTGAAGGTTCCATCCTGAGGGATCCGAAAAATGATGAGAGATGTGTGGAGAACTTCAGTATAAGTACATTATATCCTCAAAGAGATTGCAAGAAATTCAGGAAAACAATGTTCAAAAGAGCAATTCACAACACACAAAAATCTTGCTTTAAATAATAATAGTCATAAAATAACTCAAAAATTCTTTTTTATATGGAAAATTAAAGAAAATTTCATATTAAATCGAACCCTAATAGGAAGCAGAGGAACACAGAAAGCAATGAAAGAGAATGAAGAGAAAGGAGAGAGAATAGAGTTTATGAATATAGATATTAAAATACTAATATTTTAACAGCCCAGGAAAAATATCAATAGTTAGGTATAGAGGACTTCTACATAAAAGAATTTAATATTTCAAATGATTATCATGAGACTTTAAGACCACAGTGAAAAGAACCTAAGTGCAAATATTTTCAAAATTAATAAAAATCTTAATTCTGCAATACTATTTGAAGAGCAATTGATTACTGTCAGAAAAAGTCACAATTCCTTGAATTTTATGTAATACAACAGGGATAATAGCATTATATAAATAGCTAAATTATGAACAAAGTCATTTGGAAGAAAGTCATTTGTAAAAAAAAAAAAAGAAAAAGAAAAAAAACCAGAGCAAAAACAAACAACAACAAAAAAAAAAAAAAAAAAACCCGGAATCACAGCAAGGAGAAAATCAATTTAAAGGAGTTAGATAAAATTTTTCAAAAACTCATAGATATATAATAGATAAAATATGATTTGGTACAAGTCACCTACACAAATAATTTAGATTTTTAGTTAATCATGGCAAACACCGCTATATATAAATGTTTTAGTATATAGTTGATTTTATGGGTTAAGATACTGAGAAATCTTAGCTGGATGCTTCTAGCTGAGCATTTCTCAGGACAGTGAAACAATTAGAAAGCTTCCAGAGAGAAATAAATCTATAATTCTTTTGCAATAATCAAAGATCAAAATGACTAAAGATTTATTGATAGCAATGGGAAGATTTGAGGAGATAAGGAAATGATACATTTCATATTCACATGAAAACTAATAACCAGCATTTACTTCTTTGTCCATCAAGCACAGACCAACATGTCTGACCATGTGAATGTAAGGTCAGAGTCCAGAGGAGAAGCAAACAAGATATTAAAGCATGGTGGGTTTGGAGAAGACAACAATTCCCATGACAAAGGATAATTGCCAGTGTGAACAGTGAAGGGGACTTTTAGAAGAACGTAGAGAAGAAAGTAGGCAGTTATGGAACAATTTGGGGTTGAGTTCCAAAGAAAAGAAAAAGGAGCATAGGAAATAGTTTTTAAAGTTTTAGTTGTGAAAAAGGAGAATTTATGCTGATGGCACTGATACTGCTTTAGCAGAGAAAATAAGCCTTGTTGAGACAGAGTAACAGAACTAAAAAG